>JAZHYW010047619.1:0-29253 GCA_037355805.1 Ixodes ricinus | reverse complement strand
CCTGCATTATTGACGTAGACGAAGATGGGACGTCGTCCTTGCCACTTCTAAATGTATCGCATTCCGCTCTTCACGTTACACAAGGAAAAGTGACTGCATGGGGCTGTGGTTGCCACGAGAAACCCAAAACGTTTGCGACAACATTGTATCTTGAAAATGCCTAATACCGTTTAGGGCCAGAAGATATGCGCACGGGAATCACATTAATGTCTGATGAATTCAATTGGCTTCTCATGTTGATCAACGAGCATCGTGATTGTTTTGCTAATAATCTCTTTGAAATGAGATCCACAGAAAAAGCCTAAATGAAATTTGACATCGCTGACGATGCGCATCCGGTATCTTTTTGACCGTATCGTCTGCCGTACAGTTAACGACTGAGAATAAACAAGGCTATCGATGAGCTGAAAGAGGCGATATCGTTGGCGACTCCTTGTTCTAGTACGCCAGTTCGTTGCTTGTTGTGAACTAACCTCGGAACTGACGGATGTCCTTTCCGAGTGGTTTGGCACTACCACTTCTGCTGGCTGCGAATATGAAGGACCCCTCAGGACGCTTCGCCCTGTGAAGTCTGCGACTGCAGGAGTTTGACATGACCATGGTGTACAAGTCAGGGCGGAAGCACAGTGACGCCGACTGTCTGTTAATTCACCCGTTGAAGCCGGACCTGCCTGCACCGATGACGATCCATCGTCGTGACATTGTCATGTCGCTGACATTTACTCCGCCGAGAAAACACCCGTCGGCCGACAAGTGTTTTCTTGGCGCAGTAAATATCAGCGACATGGCAGCACCTCAACGAGCTCATTTCGAACTGGGAACACTCATCGAACAACTAGAAGGACGACGGACTACAATTACCTCGGGTCTTCTTGCGAGCCCTGCTAGTCTTCACCATTCGACAGTGTGTGCTTTTCAAAGAGAACTGCAAGAGCAACGAAGTGGAGTTCTTCGTTGTTCCAACCGGCATTCGCGAAAAAATCCCCAAGAATTCCATGACGACCCGACGGCTGGGCACTTTGGCTATACAAGGACACTTGCCAGGATTCGTGAGCAGTTTTGCTGGACCAGGCGTCCGAAGACTGTACGTAACTGCACTATGTCCTGCCAAAAATGCCAACAAGAAAAAAAAACAAAAAACGCTGACGAATGTAGCAGCACAGCAGCCCTGCAGCAGATCGGAATGGATCCACTCGGCCATTTTCCGCCGTCAACGTCGGGAAACCACTGGATAATCGTCGCCACAAATTATCTGACGCAGAAAGCCTAAACGAAAGCTTTTCTTTCAGTGACTGTAGTGGAAGTCTCCAAGTTTTTCCTCGAGTCCCTCATCCTCCGCAACGGCGCTCCCGAAGTTTATATCACAGATCGCGGGTCATCATTCATGGCAGATCTGATGCAAAAATATAATTTGTCTCAGTAACACCAAACACCGGCGAACCACAGCGTACCATCATCAGAATAATGGACTGACGGAACCCTAAACAAGTCCAGCGCCAACATGGAGTCGATGTATGCCGACGTAGAACGCAAGACACGGGACGAGGTCCTGCCGTACGTCACATTCGCATAAACACAGCGGTTCAAAAGGCCACTGGTGTTACATCATTCCAGCTGGTGCATTGTCGCAAGGCGACCACAATGCTGGACGCCATGCTATTTCTCGAGCCAACTGGCAACGGAAGTGACGACGCTAGGAGGGTTGCGCAACGAGCAGAAGCCCGCCAGCTCGCCTGAACCAAGACCAGGAAAATGTCGACGCTGGCCGCTGCAACCATCGTCGTCTCGACGTTCACTTTCAGCACGGAAATCGGGTATCGGTCTGGACACCACTATGACGCTGTGAAATCAGCAAGAAGTTTCTAAAACTGTACTCTGAACCATAAAGTGTCATTCGGCGCCTGGGAGATCTCAACTACGAAGTGGTGCCCGACAGAACGCACGCATCACCACGACGCCGATCGCGACCCGAGGTGGTTCACGTTGTCAGACTCGAGCAATTTTACGCTCGACCGGACTGTGGACTTTATGCATTCCAAATGAGTATTTAGTGTACTGTTCTTCTTATTTGCTTTTTTTTTTTCTTGTTGCATCAGAGAGATGCAATTTTTAAAGCTGGGGTTAATGCTGCGCGGGCAGCTAGCCATGTAGGCAGCGGCTCCCACGCAAAGTGCCAAGGTTTTTTCGTAAATGCAGCGTTCTGGTCAATTAAAGAACCCTGTTGTTTATTCGAACTTTGAGAACTTTGAATGTTTAATGGGCTGAACCGCCTACGGCGATTGTTCCGGGAGCACACGAGTGTACATTATGGGCTCCCTGTGGACAGCCGGAGTCAAAATCGCCCCGGCGCTCGATCTTGGGGTTCCGCCAACATCGACACCTGAGACGTTAATATATTTTTTTTTTTTGGAGGTGGGAGGCACAAGTTCGCTTTATAAAACATTTTCTTTCTCCAGCTAATCCGACGAATCATCATATGTCACTTATGATGATATTAAACTTCACGATATAAATATAATTTAGAATTCACCTCTAGCCCGTTTTGTTAAGGTCTTCTTTAGCTTCCCTTTAATGAGACACGACTATGTTAAAAGAACATGATGAAAAAGTCACGCTTACCAAAATATTTATATTTGTGATTTCAATTATTTCGGCATGTTACCATTACTTGCGTGCTCAAATTAATTCTTTAACCGACCGTATAATGGCTGGTATAAATTTTTCGTTTGACATGGAAATTTATATATCCAGTGACTAGTTTTGGCCTATTTTGCGGTGCGATTTCCCTCCCGCCTGAAGTTTAGAAGTGTATTCGCTATTTTTCCACTGCAGTCAATTCATTTTAAAAAGAAAACGAAAGTAGATTTTTTATTGTTTTATATTCATATTTTTAGCGAAGTTATATTTGCCATTGTCTTCATCTAATTGAGGCTATGCTTTGAAACGTAATTAGGGGGCAGAGTTGGGCGACATCTTCCGTTCTATATAATTAGTAATGAACAAAAATATGGGAGCTTGCGATGCACTATTAACTTCTACGTGCGTCTTTGTTTAAGGAAATTTCTACACGCAGGCATTTTGGGTTCTTGCTATTATTAGAAGAGATTTCAGTTCTTGAAGTCCAATTGAATTTACATAATATATGGCCACACTGAGTCAGTAAAATATAAAATCCACGAGAGTGATTGCTAAAATAAACCGTCTCATGATGCACTTACTGATATAATACAACGTATACTATGAAACCAAATTTCGCACCTGCTTTATAATATGCTCTTTGTTTAAGGAACAACGATATGTATTTGCTGGCCCTCATAATCCTGCTTTTTCTCGGATCAATCATGGTCGCTCTTTCCTTCGTCTATCTAGGTAAGCAAAACAAACATGTGTGAAAGTACAGCAGATTTCTGTAAAACATTTTGAAAGTTTCTTTAGCCGCAGAGATGAACTATGTATGGCTGAACGTTTAGCTTTCGCCCAAATCTAACCCTAGCGTTTTTTTACAAGATATCCAAAGTTTCTAAACTTTTCTATACATATCAAGATATAAATACACAGCTATAAATTGTTATGCTATAACAATTTATAGCTGGATTTTTTTCAACGTTCCATAGGGAGATATGCCCCGTTCTCCGCCGGTAGCGCCCTTCTGCACGATGTATTCGTGGTCTTTCATGGTCATCATTTTGTCATAGTAAATTTCAAAACTCATTTATACCTTGTCAGTAAGGTAACAATGTTCTTGAATTAGATATCGCCTTCGAATTATTAGCTTTACATTTGTGCAGATGCTAAGCGTGGGGCGATGCGTAGTATAGCTTGGCTGCGAATAAAACACTGTAAATTATGTCGCGGGCCACGCATTACACAGTGGGAAACGGGCAACTTGCAACTTCATCGACATTCGGTGATTTTCGTTTTGGCTGTTCCCCTCCTTCACTTCAGCTTTCCGAGGCGTCACCGGCTTGGGAACGCCTTGTACCCCTTTCATGTTGTCAAACCAGCTCGCCAACTTTATGTGTTGTTGTACACGCTATTTGAGAAGAAATACTCGATTACAGCTACCATTACCCTAGATTAAGAATATGTTAACTTTATAAGTTGATTACACGAAAAGAAAGCTAATTAATTTTTTACTTGAAATTGTATCCGCTACTTTTTCTACTACATCAAAATGTCAAGGCGACATATTTCTCGGTCGGACTGAAAACGACGCGCCCTTCGTAATGTTTATGATTGAAATAAAATCCTCCATGATGACATAATTATGTTCCTAATCTACGAATTCTGCTAGAGTGTGATCCTGTAGGAGACTTGTTTCGCCTTTTAGTTTAGTTGGAAACTTGGACGTGTAAAAGGGTAAGTTGGGGGTGTTGTAATGGTTACAGATAATTTTAGTGCTTCGGGAAGTAGTGGGATTACAATTGTTTCATAATAAATGTTAGGAAATAATTACAAAATACTCAAAAAAGTCATCCATTACAACTCCGTTTATCACTTGTAATGAGTACCGTACCAGTGCGCTCCGAAGAAGCGTAGAGTGCCAGGATTTCAGAGTGTTTCCAACTGATCACTCTGAGTGACGTGATTTATGGGCCGCGTTGGCAAAATCTTTGATAGACTCCAAACATCTTCACCTTTGTAGCCGTTCTCCTCTCCACCGCGTGACATTGCAACGCATAATCACTAGCGGCGAATCTGCGCCAGGGGTGTCCGTCACAAAATTGTAAACAATCCCCATGGTCTCATTTTTTTTTTCATTTCGTAAATCGCGGCTCTCTAGAGTTGCGTAGTAAGCCTGGATTAAAATACGGAGTAACTCAAACCACGGGCAACGTTTGCAAGTTAATGGCCGACGGCTCTTGAGCTAACGGGCCGCGCGTGAACATGCGTTGCCTTGTCACGAGTCACGGTGGAAATGGGTGAAGAAGCGGAGGCGTCCCCAGGCGATCAACGTTTGGTCACCTCCTCGCAACATGTACTTTTAGCGCGACCCATCATCCACATGATGCCTATCGCGCAGTTGCAAAATACGCCGGAATCTTGAGAGACTAGAGCTGTGAAGCCTAGAGCGTCATGCCTGCAATCTCTGCTTAGCCTCCGAATCTACCATACTTGGGAACTACTTCGAGAGCAAAGGGCAGAGTACTATAGAGGGACCATGGCGAGTGTCGCGGACAAAAACATGTTTAGGTCAAGGAATGAAGTCTGCGACGGGGCACTGAGGAGAGGACGTTTCATGCGATTCCACCACCCTTCGTAACATCTCAGATCTTGTGTTAAATCTAGAAATAGTTTTTCATTGTCATGCGATAGGCCACGTTAGTAAGTGGCAATGATTATTTCCCTCTTTTCGCGGGAAAATTAACACACTAGGTGTTTTTATATTCTATACCCAATCAAAATAATGTAGACGTATCGAACCCATCCATTTCAGACTATTACTTTCTCAGTTATATTGTTGACATATAGATTGTCTTTTATATCCAAGCATTTAAAACCGTGAGAAAACATGATTGCGCTTTAAGGCAGGGACATGGAAAGAACAGACACCAAAGATGTAAAATACCAACTCGTAAAATCTCACGAACAATACCAACTCGCCCAAAAATCATCACTTGTCAATTAAAACATAAAGAAAAAAATGTGTTAGTTTTTGGAAACAAATTCACATTTAATACCTCTTAAATTACACAAAACTAAACAACCCTTCTGATATACGCACTTCGCTTCAAAAAACTGCAACGCTCTTCTTCATCAAGAAAACTTAAAGGTATTAAAGTTATTTTTTTTATTTTTCTTAGAGTTTAACAATTCGTCATTGCCTGTTTTCCCCATCATGTTTTCCCCATCATGTATATAGTCATTGCCACACACCGTCGAACTTTCAAACCACCATCTGGAAGCTTTTTTTATATTTAGAGCACAGAACTTCTAAATATTTTCAAAGATTTTGCATTATCTCCATAGTGCAGGCGATATGCGTGTTTTTTAGGCTTTAAAAGCTTGGATATAAAAGAAAGACGAGAAAGCTAGACCAGTTTGGTTGATACATAAATGTTATAAGGGCAAGGTTGCTTAATCTAGGAGCTAATCGTCATACTAAGTCAAATATTTATTTTAAAATTGTTCCTTACATTTTTAGCTTTTAAAAGTAACTTAATGGTTCCAAGTAGAAATGTTGCCGAGCGTCATCTAAACCACCGCTTCAGGAAAGTCTAGAAATACTTCCAGCCTGTGGTTATCGTGTCAGTTCGCTGAGGTTACCACCCGTGCAACGGGAGCAAGGCTTGTACAATAAATGTCCCGCCATGTCTCAAACGGTCGCATGGCTATCATGCATAATATTTATTTTCTAGATACAAAGTAATTTACATCAAAAACATGGTCATACTGACTTAATATTACATTAGTGTTTCGGTTACTGCAATTATAAAATACTTTCATTCGACTTCCGAAATAAATGTGTACGAGAATATTATAACTACTGGTCGTCCGGAAAAAAATAGATAAATTCCCGACGAAACAACCAAACATTTTCCTTTTTACATCTTTCAACTAGATCCGCAAAGTTGTACAAAAATATATATTTTTTAATTGAGAGTTAAGTATTTCTGGTTTCAAGACCCAATTTACTCTCATATTTCATCGTACCTGTTCAATGTTTCTAATGTATGTTTTTATTTTGTTTTCATTTCTTGCAATTATCTTTTCATATATTTTTAAAACCTGTGTTATCGTGTCCGTGCATTATAGCAGTCAGAATGTTTTTTGTCGTTTCTTTTTTGTTGTTTTTCTGCAGCTTCTGACTATGTAAAAGGATCCTAGACCTATTGAAGCTGCTTTTTCTAGCTTTGTGTCTGGGTTACCCTTCCAGTGTACCTATGCAAAAATAATGATTTGCATTCTATCTTCAAAACACGGGTGATCAGAGACGGAAAACCCGCGCGGGCCCGAATGTGTTTGTCATGTTTGTGCGCTGGCGTATGTGACGATAGTCAACATAATAATACCGAAGATGCACAAAAAAATATGACTTGCCCAACACCGTTTTATACGCTGCTTAAATTTTAATTTACATCAAATATAGTAACTTTGGTTCAGCTATCGATCTTCAAGTCGACGCCACTTTAAGCTTTGGTGCGTATAGTGCGTAACTTGTTCGCCTTCCAAAGTGTCACACCCGTGCTTACTGCGTTCTAGAGATCACACACTGGTCTTCTATTCGTCAACTTTACTATAGTGTATAACCTCATTTTTTCGAGACCACGTCAATATTAACCGCGATATCAAATAACTTGATTGTGCCAGCTGAGTATAGCATAGTATACAGTGTTGTGGACGTTAGAGGAAAAATACCGACATTCATTACTCGCTACTTGAAAATAAAATTATCACGCTTCTGTTACCGCTATTTTAAAATATTAGCGCACGTTACTTCCGCGATACTTATATAAATAAAAATTAACACGTTTTTCTGCTTTGACATCAAAGGTATGCATAAGGGAGCTATACTGAGAAACATTATGTCCACGCAGAAAATGAACAAAATTACCTTATTTGTTTACGGTTTTACCTAAATACTAGAAGATCAGAAAAACGCCGAACACTCTAAAATGCACATGGCTTGGCGTTTAAAATCTTGAAAAAATCCACGTGCAATTGTTTAAGGTCTTAAGAAGAATAAATAACAAGCAAAATAACTACACTACACCTTACTCAAAATTAGTAACGTCGGCATTTTACGCGTGACTGTTTTGAAAATGTAACTAGTACGTTGCGAGCAACCTAAAAAAAAAGTTGCGCGTTAGGGTTAACACATTAACTTGCAACACGTTTCCGCCAACATTTTGTATAAAAGGTAAGAAAAAAATAGAGCATTTAGAGCAGAGGAGAGCCAACGTTTTGAATTCTGAGCACAGGAAGGCTTGTAAGTCGTCCCGAGGTGGTTGGCTTCTTAAGTCCAGTATGCCAGGTCACGCCCCGCCAGTTTGCCTGTTTTCAGCAGTCCACACTGGTCCTTAAGTGCTTGAGCTGTTCAGGTGGTCCTTTCGCTGCTCAGCGGTTGGTTGGAAAACGGAGGGTGTGGAAGTGTTATGCTTTTACTCCCATACCATATGGTAAAGAGTGTTCGGCACTTGAGAGTTTTTACCTTTGAGGTCATAGTTGGCTGAATAAATGGCGTCAAATAATGTACCACGTGGAAAAATGTTTGTCTGTAGCCTACTAAGTGTGACTGAGTCATCTCTGGATATATATGGGTGTGGACGAGGGTAGATTCTCTCTCATAGTCCCGGAAGCGCGGACAGCCAGCGAGTTAACCCCGCAAGTGCGTTCTCAGTTAGCGGTGTGCGCTCTGCTGGATTATCCGCTAGGCTTTCATGTCCCGCTGCTCAGACTATGTATGTTTAGAGGGAAATCCTACAATATTTGTAACGCTTCGAGGGCCGATATTGACATTCGGCCTAGTAGGCAATTCCTACAGGCGGCTTGTGAATTTGTTTTGACCGTGATCTATTCCATGTCCGTTTTCACCGCGAGTGCAATTGCTATTTCATCTGCCGAGTCCACGTACAGTGTCCTCACGGTGGCCGCCGTCACTTCTCCCTTGTTGTTTACCACGCTGATCGTGCGTCCTTTCTTCCCTTTCTAAACGTGTTGCGTCGTGTAGTGCAAGCAGCTGTCATCTCTCCTAAGCCTGTCTGAGGGCTTCCACCCTTCCCGTTCCATCGTTGTTGTGTTCTGGATGCATGTTTCGAGAAATAGATGCAACCGTGATCTGGTCTCTCAGATTTAGAGGAATCCTTTGTTTACTTCTCATCTGTGAAAGTTGTTTTCAAACGAATTTTTAACGTCCAGTACTATGATCGAGCTATTTTTCTGCATACTGAGGTTACCTATTATATTCTCCTGGAGTTCTAGAAGGATGTCTTTGGTCGATAGAATATGTCTGAATTCATAAATTGTGTTTGGTAGGTTCTCCTCGAAATACGGCGACAGTCTGTTGTGTACAATGAGCTAGAATAGTGTGCCCGCGAACGATGTGAGGGTATTCGGTCTAAGGTTTTGCAGTGTCACCGATTTGCTCGATTTGGAGTTTATCGTCACTTCCACTTGCTTCGAGGATGACGGCATTTTTCCGGTCATCAAGGTTTACTTGATGCCCTTGAGGAAACCACCCGTAGTCTTGTCGTCCAGCTTACTGAGCGTCTGATTGTTTATGTTGTATCTTCCTTTGGCCATGGTTCTCACCAAATTCCTGAGTACCGCCATCTCCATGCCCTGTTGAAGCGTCGGTCGAACTCCGGGTAGTCATTGCCCTCGTATTCCGGGAGAGTGATCGTCCAATAGTGCAATAGTTTTGCTCTGGCTTCTAGCATTCCTTCGTCCGAGCCCTGATAGTTCTGGATGGAGCGTTTAATATGGTGGCCCGTGACAGGTTTTTACTTCGTTTTGACCAGGAGTGACTTGAATATTGTCCATCTTGAATGAATTCTCAGCGTCCCTTGAAGCCGGTCGCATATCTGAACTAGTTTTGTCTTTCGAGTCCCTCTGCTTACCCCTTCGCTTGCCTTGTGACCGCGGCTTGCGTGGCTTGAGGTTGCGGGCTCTTCTTTTATTTCTTTGATGTTCTTAAATAGCCCTTACGGGCCTCCCAGGGGCGGAATAATTGCTCTTCCAACTCGCGGTTTTCAGAGCTGAGCTATATTGAATTGGTGTGCTCAGTAACAGCTCCCATCACTTTCTTGGTTAATTCTTCAGTATCGACCAGTTTTCCTAAGTGTTCCTCCTTTTGGAAGGCGGACCAGTCCGTGATTTTTGATTCTCCAGTTGTTATTTTTTTAATTTTTTATGGTTTTTGTTCTCGGTTTGAATTATGTAGTGGTCACGTGCCAGGGCTTCTTGCGGCCTCGTCTATTCGACTTTCCTATACACGCCGACAGGGTTAAGTCGGGACTGGTTTCCCCGCAGATGTTGTTTTTGATTCTTGTGATAAACCGGGGGCCTTCCACAACGTCAGCCTGTGTTTCGTGCCGCGTTGTGCGGGTGTGGGCGCTTCTTTCTGATAGTGTGGTATGCCCCCACTTTATGAGGTGTTATGACGTCCCCCGTTTGATAGAAACTTCTGCCCTTTGATGACTTTCTTGACATTGCTTAGGAACTTGTCAAAGTCTTTCAAAATGTCCTGTATAAATAAAAAAAGAAACACTATAGGTTTTTTTTTACGGCAATATTTCTATTAAAGTGAGATAGATCATGTGATTAATCTGGTGCTTTTGCGTCGTGTGTTTTAATGCGAAAGCATTAACTGCCTCATGGAGCGAGCTGACGTCATCAGTTTGAAGCGCGAAAACGGCACCTAGTGTCCTTCGGTTCCATTGGCTGGCGCGCGTCGACGGGGCTCCTATTAGCTGCTGCGCTCGTCAGTTTCCACGACCGCTCACCCTATGGCGCTGCGTGTCCATGAACGCGCCATTAACAAAAAGCGTCCAAGGTCACCGTGCTAAGGGGAGCATACACGGTGACCGGCGACGAAAAGTACGTAGCAGACGAAAAAGGGAGCGGACGAGCTGCTTGCACTCTTTCGTATTCACAACTAATAAGAAATACGTAAATCTACCTCTATCTTTTTTTTTTGAGGTGAAGATGGTTATTTAGTTCCTTCCTTCGGCTATGTGTGCCTCATAGCCAATCAGCTTGATCTTGCAAGTTGTTGTATATTGTACCGCGATGATATTTAGTTGATGAGAAATGCTATATTTGAGTACATTCAGCTTTTTTCCGCTTTATTGATCTTCAGTGACATTGAACAATTTTAACAATTTGTTCCCCGTCTCTTTTTTCACGGTTGTATGCTCTCCATTGTGGGAGCTCAGGGGTTATTTTGCCTTCCCGTATTTTATTGCCTACATTTTTTACTCATGTCAGATATGTTCCCTATCCTCTAGGACGGAACACGCTGCTTGAATGCGTTGCTTATCATCTTCATATGGGCATTGAGGGTCTCCCCCATTTTCGTAATTGGCGTTGAGGGTCACAGCCATTTGGGTTTGGTGTGATTGCCGTTTTCAATCATCTTCTTCACAGTGTCCATCATATTGTTAATTCCTTGCTCAACTGTTTCCATCAACTGGCTCATTTTTCGATAAATTCTCATCAATCCTTCCGGCTACATAGTTCATGCGATATTTCATGTTCTGTTCGAGGTCTTCAGCAGAGGTGGCCGCGCCCGCGACGATGTCTTCAGTACCTGTAGCTCTTTTTTCTGCATCTACCCTATGAGCAGCTGTATTTTCTGCTCTATGACCTGTTCTCTATCCTGCGCTTTCTTTTAGCTGTTTCTTTAAGCACTCTTTTAACACCACATTATGTTTCCTTAATATGTCTTTGCTCTGTTCGTTGTCTACTCTACGTGAATTCTTGTGTATAACCGACAAAGGGGGGGGGGGGTGCATGGCCTGAAGCAGTAGGAGAGTCGAAGACCAGCTGGGACCAGGTCACCGTTCTGTCCAGGGAAAACGGCGTCCGTTGATGCTGCTGGGATGGGGTGACGCTTGCAGCTCCCGTCCAAACGGCTTGCATGCTGTCCGATTCGTTTATTTTTCCTTCGTGCAACGGTGGGGAAATAGCTCTAGGTCGCTCATTGTTATTCTTGATTGCCGTTTCATGGGGTTGGTCGCGCAGCTTGCACGTGTGCTGGCACTTTTTCTTTTTGGTAATGTTCCACTCCGCATTGGTTACACGTGTTTCTGTTTGAGTTGGGAAAGATGTCTTCTCTGCGCCCGACCTCCCGCAGGCCATGAACTGCTGCACGTATCAGTGGTAGAGCGGGTACTGGGAGAACATACTACCTACTTTCACTTAAAAAGGCCGTTGGAGTCCCTCAAACATGAGTAGAGCCGTGCAGAGTTTTACTAGAATTTGTGTTTGTAGAATCGGGTAGCCGTCGACAGATACGGATTCTGCGAGCACTTTCTCTGTTGCCTCTAATCCGTGAATCACTTGTTGTACGGTGCCTAAGAATGGTTTTAGGTAAGCTACAAGCTCGTGGAATATCATGTCAGTGGTATTCGTAAGATCTTGAACAACTTCTTGACGTGGTCCTTATCCGGGTTAGCTTGCGATGATCAAGTTCTGAACCCGTTGCTTCTGGATTGTTACGTTCGAGTAGAAGTATTTTAATTGAAAACCGCTTGCCTTTGCGAGGTCATGGGTCAGGCTTCTGTCGAAACAGATATAAAACTCGAGGCCCTTTCTTCTTCTGTACATGAATTTGTATTCTTCTTCTGGTTGTGGTCGCAAAATGCGTTTCTTCGGAGGCCTGTTGTTGTTTCCGCAGTTTCCTCCACCTCGCGTCTTTAATAACTGCCGCTGGATTTTGGCCATTTGCCTCATCAAAACTTTTAAGTCAACTAAATTCTGTTTTTTTTTTCTTCTATGTACTGTTGGGTTTGCCGCTGGCTTTTGTGTGGTTGTCGTCGCTGTTCTCTTGATTTGTTTATCCTTGAGAACTAGAAACCACGTGTCAGTTCACACAAAGTACTAGAGATGTTTTTATCAAACTCCGTTCCACTCGTTTCGTTACTCGTTCTTTCATAGCCGTCCCCTATGTCGACCTTGTTGTTCATTCCGTTCTTCGTTTATTCTGTAGTTTTGAGGCTTGCGCGGCCCGAGAACCCGCGCATGAGGTAGGTTTCGGTGTTAGGTTTAGCTTAGGCCTAACTGTCGGTGGATGCACCAGTGCTCCAGTACGGCCATGATAGCGACCGCCCGTGTTCCTGGTTAAGCTTAGCTCTCCGCACACAAAGCAATCGAACAATTTCAAGTTGGAAAGTCCGTCGAAAGATTAACTTATTCTGACAGGTGTAGTATCCTTCGATGCAACTTGGCTTTCTGAGTTGGGCGACACCAAATTTATAAGGAGTGTATATTCCTCTTCATCTCGGTCGTTGCCAGACGGGCGGATAGAGGGCGCTGACGTACTCGCTACAATGGACCTTTTCCGAGAAGCGTTCTGCGCACGCGCGAGCGCCCGATGCCAAGCGGCGGAAGTTGGCACCAAAAATCGAGGAAATTTGGAAGGAGGCTGTAGATCAGCGAGTAGAAAACGTAATTGCAGCATACATATAATTGTGTTACGCAAAAAAAGAAAGCGGACGGAAAGAATAACACGACGTTTAAGTGGACGCCACGGATGCCCCACTTGGACGGCGCGTTGGGCACGCCCCGCTGCTGAGAGAACGAAGAAACTGGTAGCGTAGCTCCCATTATCGATTGGTAGCGCAGGTAGGTCCCTTCCTCGATTTTTAGTTCGTGCAGCCACCGCCTGGTGCCGTCGGTATGTGAAAAAGGTCCATTAGGTTGCTTCAATTTCGTTGGTTTCGGTTTCAACGTACGCGCGGCTGTCTGGCTGTTTTATGTTTTTATTCTTAGTTTTGTGATACCAATGTTCTCCTTTTAGCACATAGCCCACCAATATAGTGGTTCTGAGCCACTCTCAAGACTACAATATGGTTTTTAGCGTCAATTGCGTTTTTTTTTCTTTACGGACACTTTTGATGCATTTGCTTAAAGTCGACGGCAAAATGACTGAACTGATTAACAGGGAGTGTAGTGTAGTCTACGGCTGAAGCCGATGACGCTATTTTTAAGAAAATAAACGATTGAAGAGAGTAATTTGTGTATGTGAAGAAGCAGGTCGACAGCCAGATTAGGATGGCCGTGAATCGGTAGGAACAAAACCCGCGAGTTTAAAAACGACTGTTTTGTTTTCGTGAACAACCGACTTTTAAAGAAGTTCTCAGAATAAAAAGAAATCTTCTTATAATGAGGCAGATGGATTATGTTAACAAAATTTAATATTGTCTCGACGTGTGTTATTAAAAAACAAATACTCGAGACATAATTTGAGAACGCTACCTAGACCGAGTGGAATCTTAACTTAATAATAAGCCCAGTTAAAGTACTCAGATGCGTCATTTAATATTATTGATCTTAAGAAATAAGCTATTTGTATATGGACATTTGCACACAGTGTACGAAAGTTATGATATAAGTGCATGTTGGTAAATACGCCTAAAAACGCGGACAAAGAAATAAGCACATAGGGCGAGGCGTTACTTGCAACTGAACATTACTGAAGAAAACACATAAAAAGAATAAAACCGCACATGCACAAATATGATGGACTTTCATTATCCACCTGGAAGGCATGCCGTCACTGTTGAGGGACCGATAAAAGCCTGCTCCTTATTGGATAAGGCCACAGAAGGACCATCGACCCACAAATTTGTGCCATGGGCCCTTATGAATGCCTCATGTATCTCGCGTTCCAATTTCGTTTTGAATTTTGCCATAATCTTGGTACTATTAAACTCGGCCTGACACTCACACCTATTACAATGTACAGCAAATTGGCCAGACGGGGATTGCCTGCTGGCGGCGGAGTGTTTTTCCTAATTCTATCATTAATGCACCTCTCCGTCTGCCCAACATAAGTCCTACCGCAAGACCGGTGGATTTCGGAAGAGACCCCTCAGCACTGCGGTGTTACTTTTGAAGGGCCCTCTATTAATTATCGCCGCCTGATCGGTATGCGTCCGCTCGTCACCCAGGGAGTGACATAACACAACGAGAAGACAGCGAATTGGTTTACTGTACCTCCCGGTTGCCTGTCGTCGAGAGCCGGCAGTCTAGGCACGCCGACCCTCGTTGTAGCCCGTCGTTCAGAGCCCGCATTCCGAGTCCGTGTCCAGGCCTGCGGAGCGTCCTTCCCACGCCAGCGCTTCGTAGGCTAGCTGTCCAGGACTATCACAGCCCGAGTCTCGCTGCGGAACCACCCCGGAATCATCGTGGCATAGGCCAGATTGATAGGGCTCACCGTTTCCATCGGTTCGTCTCCAAACCTCGCTAGCTGGTGGACCGCTCCGGGGTTAGCCTTGGGCCAGGCTAGGCAGCCCGGCTCCACCGTTCCTGCCCAGCTCCAGACTCGCTCAGCACGCACTGTCTCGCGCCAGCTCGTGTCTTGTCCGCCGACCGCCTGTCACGTGCCCTCTGCCTCGTCGTTCACCCTTGAGCTGCCACACTCTCCCCCTCCTCATGGCCCGGACTTCGGGGGACTTCCGATACACGGAACTTCATGGGCCTCAGGGAGGAGTTCTTCCACGTCGAGGCACGGAGGGACAGGTGGACACTCTGGTCGGCGCCGTGTGAGGTTTCGAAAGGCAGGCTGCTGTAGCGGTTGCCGGAGTGGCCACGTTGCATCGTCCGAAAGCGGCGTAGGTGGTAGTGGGACCCTCGGCGTCAGACTTTCCTGGTGCCGGCATCACCTGGCTCTTCTAGCGAAGCCGGCAGAGAATGCCGACCTGTGCGTCGCTCGCTGTCCCACTCACTGCGATGCAGCAGGGGGCTTTCTCTAAGCTGGTGCGCCCGACGCGGAATGGACCTGCCCCGTTCCGCTTACAGGTCGCATCGGGCTTAGAACTGCCCGCCTGAACCGTTCGTCAGGCCGAACAACTGTCAGCCACCCTGAGCACTTGGGAAAACGAATGGGCCCGTCTTCCTCCCGGTGGGCTACCTGGGTTACGCCGTCTCCTGCCGTCTTTTCAACAAGCAATTCTGCGCCGAGCAAAGTGTTAAGAACAACAAACAACGAACAGATACTTTGCCGCAGATGGTGGCAGTGGCCATAGCCTCCAACGCCAAATTGCTAGCCGCCGGGTTCATGTACCATGCGGCTAACTCGGCGAGTCCGCATTTCAGAGCTCGATCCTGGGTCACCAGGCACAGGGGATTTCTTGTATCCTACCGCAACCTCCTGTTATACGTCTTCCCCGTCGCGAAGACGGTAGTATCCTTTCAAGTCGGCGATGTGAACCGGGCAAGACCTCTCGTTTGTATCTCTCCAATGAGCCTAGAAGTAAGCACGACGCCGTCTTTATTTTTATATTTATTTATTTATTTATTACATACTGCAGGCCTTTTGATAGGCCCTTGCAGGTGTGGGGTACATCATTACACATGGCTTTCATAATGTTTAGTAATTAACACTCTCATAACTAACAATCAACGGGGAAAAAGTTTGTACAACATGTTCAAAAAGGTTCACAACACAAGAACACAATGGCAATACCTAAAAAGGATGATCATCAAGTGCTTTATTAAAATTAGGGGCTATGAATATATTGTAAGGGAGGGCGTTCCAATCTGATATGGTGCGTGGAAAATATGAAAACTTAAAAATGTTGGTTCGAGCAAATATTGGTTGAAGAGAAAACTGATGGTGGTTCCTAGTGGCTCTGGAAGATAAGGAGGTTATATATAAACTTGAGTCGACGCACAGCTTGTTGTTATAAAGTAGATACAAGAACTTCAGTCTTGCAATTTTCCTACGCTGTTCCAGGGACGTGATATTGTTTGCCGCCATTAAGGAGGATGGGGAGTCAAGTCTCTTGTACATTCCATAAATAAAACGAACTGCTCTCCTTTGGACCATCTCAAGTTTTGATGCATCTTTTTTCGTGTTTGGATCCCAGATTATATTAGCATATTCTATTTTTGACCTTACCAAGGAGTTATAAGCTTGGAGTTTAACGGAGGTTGGAGCATTTTTTAACTTGCGTCGTAGGAAACCTAATTTTCGAAAAGCCGAGGAACTGATGTTTTGGATATGCTTTGACCATCGTAGATCGCTTGTTAGGGTTACTCCAAGATATTTGTATTCACTTACTTCGGTTACTGCAACATTATTTACTTGATATGTGAATTTCAAAGGTTTAATTTTCCTCGTCATGCGCAAGTGAACAGTCTTCGCGGAATTCAGTTGCATTTCCCATTCGTTACACCAATCGTCTACTAGAGAAAGAGAAGAATTAAGCGTTTTTTGGTCATCAACAGAGGATATGGCTTTAAACAAAACACAATCATCTGCAAATAAGCGGATATTAACGTTAGTACTCACAGTTGATACAATATCATTTATATAGACCAGAAATAGCAGGGGACCTATTACACTACCCTGGGGAACACCAGAGGAAACATCGAGGGTACCGGAAAAATGGCCACCAACTTCAACAAACTGGCTACGATTGAACAAATAGGATCCTATCCAGTTAACTATCTCTGGTGGTAGCCCAAGACGCTCTAGTTTAAAAATAAGTTTACCATGAGGGACCTTATCGAATGCTTTGCAAAAATCTAAAAAAATAATATCGACCTGTCCAGACTTGTCTAGGGTAGCAGCAAAGTCATGGACTGTGGTAACTAGTTGCGTAATTGTGGAGTACCCCTCCGGAAACCATGTTGAAAAGAAGTCAGCAAACTCCTCTCTTCCAAGAAATTTCGAATATAACTACTAACCATATGTTCCATAAGTTTGCATGAGTTGCTAGTGATAGAAATAGGACGATAATTGCTTACAACAGAATGATCATCCTTCTTATGAATTGGCACTACACGCGCTGTTCGCCAGTCATTCGGAAGCACACTTGAACGAAAAGAAGCACGAAAAATGACTGTTAAAAAGCGTGAAATAGATTCGGCATATCTACGGAGGAAGGCGTTCGGTATCTTATCAGGCCCACTGCTCGATTTTGTATTCAGATTTAATAACATGACAAAGACACCACGAAAGGAGATAAAATCGGCGTTCAGTGTAGCTACAGCGGTGGCAACTGGAGTGTACATATCTGTACTTGAGAACACAGATTGAAAATATAGGTTAAATTCTTCTGCGATTTGTTTTTTGTCATTGATTATGATATTGTTAACTTTTAGCTGGTCGACCGGTTTAGCTTTTTCTGAAAGATAGTTCCAAAACTTTGCAGGATCATGTTTTATGAAGTTTAAAAGGGTGCACGAAAAATATTTATCTCTTGCTTCTTTGACTTGACTAGCCAGTTCCGCTTGTAGGGGATGTACAGCTCCCTTGTTGGAACTGTTCTTCTTATACCTTTTTATTTTGCGTGTAAGATGAATTATATTTCGGTTAATCCAAGGTTTTCTTCGTCCCGTGCATTTACGTCGACTAGGAATAAAGTTCTCTAAGCAATAGTTACATATAGAAACGAACTTGTCCCATAGCAAAATCACATCATCTTCAACGAAGTCGCTGAAACAGTAGTCGAGATAATCCAAAACACTCTCGTCATTAGACTTCGAAAAATCCTTTACCATAGTAACTACTTTTTCTTTGGCGAAGGTCGGTTAAGATAGCAATCAAATAGTACAAGTTTGTGATCAGACTTGCTTTCCTCAAGTCTTACACTATAATCAGCGAATGCACTACTAACAAATATAAGGTCAAGAATTGAGCGGCTCGAGCCCTGCTCACGTGTAAATTCCTTAACAACCTGGGAAAGATCACATGCGAACATTATGTCAAAAATAATCTCGTCATCACATGGGCTGGATAATCGCAACCAGTCGACATGGGGGAGATTAAAGTCCCCAACCAGAAGAATCGATTCACCCTTGTATTTTATTAAACAATCATAAAGTCGATTTAAATAATCTGGACTAGCTGAAGGAGGCCTATACACAGCACAAAGGAGAACTTTTCGACCCCAGATATCGAGACGTAAAATTAAACTTTCATGATTACTAATCTGTTCTAATGTTGTTACACAAATGGATGACTTGATTACGACTGCAATTCCGCCACCACGAGAGGGGCGGTCCCGACGAAAAACTTGGTGGGATTCAGGAAAATTTCATTATCTGACACATTTTTATTCAGCCACGTTTCTGTAATGACCGTGACATGGGGGTCATGATTCAAAAGAACTAATTCGAACCAGTCAGTTTTATTGACAATGCTTTGTGCGTTCATGTTCAGTAGACGAAACTGTTTGTTTACAGGAGGTAATTCTTGTCAAACATTTACAGGCTGTTCATTGGAAGGGGATAACTTGACGCGCTCGTTTGTAAATTCGTTCCATTCATACAGATCATTGGCAACTCGAAGTTTGTCATTCACAAGGAAAACCTTTAGTTTGTTCTTTCTATCTTCGCTTGAACTGCTCCATAGTAGCCTCCTTTTGTTAAAGGGGCCTCGTAATGGCTTTTGACTAATCGTTTTGAATTTGCATCAAACGCTTGAGCGCACTGAACGTAGTAACTTAATGACACTTTTCTTTTCTCGAATTTCGATTTATTTTAGAAGTTATAGGCAAATTAAAATTACAAAAACAAGCCAAAAATAACCTCCTTCATGACGTCCTTGGTTGCTTGAGTGGCCGTGAACTAGACGAGGGGTGGTGAGCTGAGCGAGCGCTCACGGCTACCGTACTCCGTGTCGACGGCGCGAGAGGGCGCCACTAAAGCGTGTTCTGGATAGGCTGTATGTAGCCGGCAGCTAGAGCGGCTCTCATTGCATTTGCTGCGCGATTAAACACAAATTCGGCATGACACTTGATTGGCCACAAACGACAGCAAACACGGGGTAAAGATCAGTTCAGAATGGGAGCCACTTCGCGCTGCCATACCACGAAACGGCCAAACCGCAAGACAAAGCTGCTCACCGAAGGCCTTGGGAACGCTCAGAGCCGGCCGGGTCCTTCGGTCCCTACGGCCGCAGCGCCGCCGCGTACATCTGGGACCTTTCCGTGTCGGCGCCTGATCCCACTACTCCTTTCTAGTAGGCGCCGCCTTTTCCACCGATCGGTGGCGGGTATGTCGACGGATCATTTCTTGTTTCCGTACTTTATAAACTGCATTTGTTTCTTTTCTGATCTCAAATACTGAACAAAAACTACTTTTATAAATAATTGAAACGGTTCGCGCCACTTATATTTTGTATTTCGACTAAAAAGAAGCTTTTAGAGCCTCTGACCAGTAGTAAGCCCAGGACCTAAGACGTCACATTACGCGCGCTTTCGGTACTGCGGGTCGCCCCCGTCGGTGGAGGAGGTTTCCGCGTCGTCCGGTTAAAATATGACGCACTGATATTTAGTGACTCTCTCCGTGCCCGCTGGCTTGCCCGAACCCCAAGAGACGTGGAAACCGCAAAAAAGGTAGACGCTTAATTATGATTGCAGGGCCCTTTAAGGGTTTCTTGGGAATAATCGTTTCGAATGTAAATGTTTGTGCCTTTAAGTCTCTTTATTTCTGCAGGATTTCTAACTTTTCATTGTAAGCTTCCTGAAGATAAAGAATGATCGGCCGCCTTCCCACGTGTTTACCAAGGCGATGAATCCTCACTACAGAAGTGCAAGTAACGTCCAGCCGCCTTAAGAAGATATTATCAATTACTTTTCCCTCAAATCTCGCTCGGTCTCCTCTGATTCATCTGGAATTCCAAAGACGATAAGATTTGAACGTCGACTCCGATCTTCCAAATTGGCCAACCGAGAAGTTTGTTTTGCTATTGTCAGCTCGAGTGCGCTGACAGTTTGTTTAAGAGCGTCGACCTCAAGGGATTTAGCTCGTAACTCAAGTAATACTTTGTCAACACCTGCAATTTTTAATAAGACTTGGGCAATCGATTTGTCAGTACCGGATTGTTTTATAACTAAATCGGAAACTTCCTTTTTAATTTCGGCTTGACCCTCTATTATCGAATGAAACATCTCTTCAGTTGTCGGTCCCGGGTTAGTCTCAACATCACCGCATAATAACAGCTTACATACTTCGAAGCAATCAACTGCAATTTCACATAGTGACCGTGGGCACGGCACAACAATTAGAGAAACAAAATCGCTCTTAAAGCATGATACAGGGTGACTAACCTGTACGAAAATCATGGTAAGCCACATGCTGTTGATGGCCTCGCCGTGCCCACTGGTGAAGAAGTCTTGAGGATCCTCCTTTATAGACGCCGCACAACTTGACGTCACTGACCCGGATGAAGCAGGGGGCGTTGTGAAGACGATAACACTTGGTTGCTGCCGATGACTTCCGTAATCCGAGCGATGACTGTCAGAGGCCGGAACATGGAAGGCCGGGATTTCGGCAACGTTGATTGTCGGCGCTGCTCCCAACAGGCAAGGCAGTGCCTGTACGAAAATCATGGTAAGCCACATGCTGTTGATGGCCTCGCCGTGCCCACTGGTGAAGAAGTCTTGAGGATCCTCCTTTATAGACGCCGCACAACTTGACGTCACTGACCCGGATGAAGCAGGGGGCGTTGTGAAGACGATAACACTTGGTTGCTGCCGATGACTTCCGTAATCCGAGCGATGACTGTCAGAGGCCGGAACATGGAAGGCCGGGATTTCGGCAACGTTGATTGTCGGCGCTGCTCCCAACAGGCAAGGCAGTGCCTGTACGAAAATCATGGTAAGCCACATGCTGTTGATGGCCTCGCCGTGCCCACTCTGGTACCCTTGTCACATCGGAGCAAGCGATGCGGCAAAAACAATAGCTGTGTTGTTCAACGCGTTAGTTTCCTTCAGAGCAGGTAACGATGGTATAAACCTATTCCATCTTTGTGCAAGCGAAGGGATCCAACGTCAGTTGCGGGATGGCCATAGACTATACCAGCGTTCTGCAACTGTTCCATATACAATGTGCTACTCGACAAAAGCGTCAGCGTCCTGTTCCATCCACGTGTATACGTGCTATAGGGACTGATCGGGTCTCGGAGGAGGTGGCAGCTCAGCGAGCAAGCCCGCTTAAACCGTTAACGCCTCAAGGCAAGCTGGGCAACTACAAGCCACCTAAATGTCTACTGCCTCATCCACGCCCAGTTCGTGGCGCGACATAACATAATAAAAGTCTTGCTGTCACTGCCACGAACGGCCAGAGTGGAGCCGAAAATAATCCTATGAATCGCATCTGCCCTTCGTGGATCGTTAAAATGACGCGAAGCAACTAGCCGTCTTTGCCCAGCAGTTACAAATCATATTGCTCATTAACTCGCCTGCCAGCGTTAACGGTGTCTACCGCAATTTCCACCAGTTTACCCGACACCCGCTGACAATCTCGTCCGCCAGTGTTCCCGTTGTCAACTGCCATTCCCACAATATTTCCGACACCCACTGACAAAGAGCCATCTCGCACCCCCGGGCCTCGACAAGCGCTTACTTGCCCACCGCATCACCCTGCTTCAAATCCTTAATCTGTAACGAGTCCTGGCTGTTTTACCTCCTGCCAGTCGTTATCATGCCTTCCTGCGAACATGCCGTGCCTCTTCGACACCGAAGACAACTTCTCTACATCATAACCGTGCCTCGTCTTCGCCCGGGTTGCATCACTTCCTGCCGACCGCTATCCTGGGGTACCCGGAGAAAGCGCGTCCGCAACCTCGTCCTTCGAGCACTTTAGGTAGTCGATTCGAGGAGACACCTTCAGAGATGTGCTGTGAGACAAGTTGCCAAAGTTCCAACATACTTTGTTTTAACGGGCATCGTTATCGTTAGTGAACAACCCGCTCAACGAATCCGTGGGACTCCCTGCGGAAGACTAGAAGTGGAGGCATATCAAACGGGCACTACGTCGGGTGCGCCATTTTAAGGTGGGTTTTTAGAAGGTCCCTCTACTAATAATTTTGCGTCCGATCGGTATGCGTTTCACTCGTAACCCAGGGAGTGACATAACACAACGAGAAGACAGCGAATTGGTTTACTGTACCTCCCGGTTGCCTGTCGTCGAGAGCCGGCAGTCTAGGCAAGCCGACCCTCGTTGTAGCCCGTCGTTCAGAGCCCGCATTCCGAGTCCGTGTCCAGGCCTGCGGAGCGTCCTTCCCACGCCAGCGCTTCGTAGGCTAGCTGTCCAGGACTATCACAGCCCGAGTCTCGCTGCGGAACCACCCCGGAATCATCGTGGCATAGGCCAGATTGATAGGGCTCACCGTTTCCATCGGTTCGTCTCCAAACCTCGCTAGCTGGTGGACCGCTCCGGGGTTAGCCTTGGGCCAGGCTAGGCAGCCCGGCTCCACCGTTCCTGCCCAGCTCCAGACTCGCTCAGCACGCACTGTCTCGCGCCAGCTCGTGTCTTGTCCGCCGACCGCCTGTCACGTGCCCTCTGCCTCGTCTTTCACTCTCGGCTCCCACATCACATTGCCGTAACTTGGTGGCATGACGCTTGCCGCACACCCCTCCCCATCACCCGGCGCACCTGCATTATTTATTCTTTGGTAAAGCTTATAAAGCTATGTCAAAGACGTCTCGCACCCGTGAAATTGCTGAAATATAATTCGCAGTAGAAGTGCTTCTGAAAGGTTGACTGAACTCTTAAGCTAGGCGACACATTATGAACAAGCGTAAAATATATTCTATTTTAAACAAATGCGCTTTTTAAATTTCGGCGTTGCCAGCTCTGAAAAGTAAACCTTTTTTCTCGATCGACGAAGCGTTACTAGGGTGCTTTTTATGCAGACGAATGTTTTTCAGCTTCAAAGAGTGCGGACTCCAGTAACTGTCAAATAATAAAAATATGTAATCAATTTTTTGCGTGCGCAAAAAACAAAAATTGTTTTTTTGCGCATTTGTCAAGCTCATACCGCGTCTTAAATAAGTGCATAAAGGTGATGCTATTTTTTGCGCATTCAAAAACTGTGTGCACTCTTAATTTGTTTGTGCCAGTTTCTTACGCGTGAAGTCCCAACCTTTTGTTATAATGAATTAAGTGGCATGCACTGGTTATCTACTGAAAAAAAAATAACTTTAAAGACTGCCGAAATAGGACCGAGCAAGGTTTGTTAAAATAAATAAATAACTTGACCAACCGAATGCTTATATCGCAGAAAGGACTGAAAATGTCATGCAGATATGGGAGTGGTATTATCAACAAACAAATCGCCTTGTGTTCACGTGCCATTATTCCTATATTCAGATAAAATGCGAGCCAAACGTATGCCTTTCCCCTTCACAAGCTCCCTCAAGTAATCAACACAATAATATTTCGATTCATTAGGCATTCGTATGACGATGCTTTCAAAAACATATAGATTTCCCGAAAGTTGATTATACCATAAACCTTCAAATCCTATTTCATATTTATACGTGCTTCCAGTTGAAATTTTTCTGCCACTATTAGTAAACACACCTAGGTTGTCATAAGTAACTGAACGTTGAACTTTCTTGCTGTCTTGGTCATTTGCATAATATTATACTCCGTAGTAACGCTGCTCTCAGTGAATCGTCCTCACGCATTCGATACGCCCACGATAAAAATTGTCAAATCATGCAACAAAAGTAACGACTGAAGTTGTGCTCATCGTGATGTAATGCAAATAGGTAGTGGATATAAGTATCAAACTATACTTTGCGCATAAATGCCAGAAAGCGCGGTGAAACGAGAGGCAAATCACTAATACAACGCATTCGCCAAGGCGCGTAGAGTAGAGATGATTAACGAGTTGAAGCAACCTGATGGCGACCACGCCACCTGATTTTGAGATGGCAGTGCCCATCTGACTGAGAATAAAAAAAGTCTTTAGTTTTTAACGCGCATGCGTTTGGGAACTCCTGTCGCAGAAAAGCCGATTTCGGTGGCGCTGTGAAGGGCAAAGCCGGATTAGTCGATTTGCTCATTACGTCGCAGCCACATCATCTCGCGCTGGAATTTTGAACAAATCACAACGTTCACATGAAACATAACGTCGCGCGTGGAATGAAATAGATTAAAATATAACATGCAATGCGAATCAAAATTTGCCGCATGTCTAAAATGATTTAAGTTCATAAAGTATTTCATTGATTTAAACAAATAAAGTTGAAAAATTTTAAGCGGAAGAGGGATTCGAACGCACGACCCTTCAGTTGCGAGCCAGACAAGCTACCGACTAGGTAGGCAGTATTTTTTCACCAGTATTGTTTATGTTATACATGCAACATATCTAAAACCCCACCACACTGCGAGTTAAATACTATATATCGTATTCAGCTCCTAACGGGTAAAATTCAAACAGCAAGTGTTCAGAAGGGGTATTCACTATGCGTTAAACAACTCAAGCAATACTTACATATACCAAAGTCACTTGAGTTATCGCAAGCAAACAACAACCACCTCCGCATCAGTACAACTTTAACTGTAGTTCAGATATGAGTTCTGAAGTGTCGAAGCTGTTAGTAGGTCTTCCAGCAAAGGAGTCCACTCTGGTGCTATCTCAAATGGAGAAATGCTCTTGAGTTGAGTAATGATTTCAATAAAATAAATGTTTACTTTATGGACCACAGTATCCTAATGCTGACTTTCAAGCAAAAATTCTATGTGCTGAAAATACCTAGAAACAGGAAGAAATCATATGAAGGAAGCATGGAGTAATTGGCATATCTTTCTTTGAAGTTTGTTTCAGGATATGCCAAAAAGGAAAGCCTCCCAGCAATTAGTAAAAACATGCTCAATCTTAAATGGTTGTTTAAAAAGAAAACAGTTTATACACCGTGGAACAAAAATGTTTTTCGTCAGGAGCCACACCTTAATGGGTAATGTTTCAGCATGCATTTTATAATATAAAACTTTTTCAGCGAGTGATTTTTCAGGATACAAAGGATTGGGGAAAAGGTTATCCAGGAAAACTCATGTAAGCTCATTCCAAATAACACCAGATAGATACACTCGAAAAAATCGAATGGGAAAAACTTACACGAATCAACACCATATTTTTTAGAATCCACCAGTTGTCAAAATGTCCGGTGTCTGGGAAGACACAAGGAGCGACGGCAATGGGTCAGATAATTTAGATTGTTTAACTGTGCTTATAAATTTCGCTCCTCATTACGAAAGGGAAAAAAACGCGATATAAGTTGACGGATGAACGAATGTGGCAGGCCTAAACCTGCCAGTTTAATATGTGGAATAAATTGTCACGTCTTCATCTTTTTCATCCACAATTTAAAAAAGAAACAACGCACAAATAATATGCATCTTTTAAAATTTAAATCGAGCACACTGGAGGACCTGCAATACACACTTACGTTTGGCAATAAGAAAAAAGCTGTAAACAGTTGCTCTAGCTAAAGTTGAAAAGTCATCGCTGTGCAAAATTGATACACGTGTTTTAGTTCATTAGGTACAGTTAACCAGTATTTCGTAGTGTTTCAAAATTTAAGAAGTGACACGCCTACATATTTACCATTTGTTTGGTTATATATTACAGCTTCATACTTTGCGGGCATAATTTCCAACGACCCGTACAAGAAGCCAACACATTTTTCAGGTTTACCGCTGCACCTGTTATGCCACACAATTCCTTGGTCAACACAACAGCCTCGGGAACACTTCTCTTGTCACGACAGAAAATGTCCACTTTGTCTTCATAACCTAAACCTTCGAGCTTTATTGTTTTGAGACTAAAGCCTCCCAGTCTGTTACTTTCGGCAAAACTCAGACATATGCTTGTAAATAAATATCAAATAAACATGGTGTAAACGGACACCCTTCCCGAACGGAAGCCAGTACTGGATGTTAACTAAAAGATTGCCATTGATTATGCCTTTTGTTTAACAGTCTTTATTGATGGTGTGCTCTCCGTCGAAGATTACAGTTGCTATTCCAACGCATTTTAAGAAATCGCGAAGCCCCGCATGCGCAACGCGGTCAAAGCCTTCTTGAAGTTATGCTGTAGCAAAGGCGCTTGGCCTACTTCGTTGGAATAACACTCTAAGAGGCTCCTTCCAGAACGAATATTTGAAAGAATTCTCCCTTTAATGCCGCAACTTTGACGCTCACCATTATGTCGCAGATGAAATTCTAAAAGTCTTGACAATATTTGAGTGAATACGTTTAGTCAATATTAAAAAAAGTAACTGGCGTATAATTAGTGACACGTCCTTGTTTGGCAGGATGATCTCACTTCCGTAAAAGGACAGTGTATGTCTTTGAGAAAGAGGGGGCGATGCTTTTAGCTAGTATGCTTCGCGAAGTACTTCGGAAAGGTTAGCGCATCTACAACTTTTAAACTTTTTATGGAACTCCGAGTAATTCCGTTAGGGCTAGGCGCTTTATGATTGGGCAGGTAATCTACTGACTGTTCCACTGCCGCCGAAGGGAGCGACTTTTAGAGTATTTTTTTACATCTTCTTGCAACTGTGGCAGCCTTTCTAGCAAACTCCTAACTCTTGATTCGCCATATTTTGATTACTGTTTCCAAAAGTTTTTGATAGTATTCAACAAAGGTTTCCTGATTATTGACTTCGTCAGAACGAATGATGTTGTGGATTTGATTTTCGTAAATATTTTAGCTAAACACACTTTTTTCTGATGCGAATATATTCTAGGTTTTTCGCCAAAATAAAGTTGCGTCTTCAAGAACTAACGACGGTAACTTGGTAACGTTCGCTATGTAAAATGCTGAATTTGTATTTTCACTGGCCGCAAATAATTTATACGACAACCGGAGCCTGCGAACTGTGCCTCACGGAGTGCATCTAGAATATAATTCAGTTGCCTCTCCTCCGCGCGTGCTTGGAAATTAAGAAGGCTTGATCGTTCGATTGCTCCTCCATTTACTCCCTCTTTCATATGCTCTCATTTTTCCAAGAGTGAGTCTTTTTTTCTCGCATCTTTATTGCAAACAGCTTGTCTGCACTCGACGCATAATGTTCGTCCTTCAAAAGATTTAATTTAATATTCCAGAGTTGTCATTTGACTTCGTTTTCATACAGTTTTTTTCCAACATCACTCTTACTAAATAATGATCAGTAAATATAGGTCTTTACATGGTAGTATTTAACTCTACGGGTTAAATGTCTCAATACAAAAATTCTCTCAAGACAGGCAAGCATTGCTGCTTGAAAATGTGTGAACTAATATTGCCTTCTTTAAATTTGTATCACTACGACGTCTACTAAGCTGGAGCGAGAAATTATTTTTTTTCAACAGGTTCTCACTACTGTCAATTTTGTTCTTTGTTGCTTGATCGGAAACATCACAAATACAATTAAAATATTCACAAAGAAAATGATTAGGTCACATTCAATATAGTGACGAAGGTGGTGTTTTGTCTGGAGCACAAACACAAATAATTCGTCAATCTGGGTTCACCACACAAAAAAACAACCAATAAACAGCTATTTATTTTCAGTACCAATAAATTAGAAAAAGGGACAACTTTCTTAAAAAAAATAAAAAAGAAAGAAAACACGCTTTGGATAGATGATTCCAAATTAAAGAAATGGACCTAATGCTAACCTAATTTCTTCGTGGTCCAATATTTATCTTTCCTGAATTGCCGCGAAATTTAATTATTGGTTAACCAGTCATCGCTCTAACTCGTAGTGAATTCTACTACAATGTAAACTTCTTCCATTTAGGGTGACAAAGAAAAAGGTTCATGCAGTTAGCACCTTTTTTTAAGTGTTATGCTTGATATTTTAACATATGGTCAACCCATAATAGTCTCGTTTCTCTCTTCGTTCACGCCCCCAGAGTTTTGCCCGCAAATTATGTCCTTTTCAGCAAAACTTCTCTGATCACAAGAGTTTTTTTGTTAGAAATACGTCCGGCATATAATCGGTGATCACTGTGAACAACGTCGACTTTTTTGCTTTGAATTGTAAAGTCCTTTTTTGTTAGTGGCCGTGCTCTATCCCGGACCCCCTTCGTCGTCTTAATAAGCTGCGCCTTGATGCTTGAGTTTTTGTAGGAGGCCTGCGTCCAGCGTCTAAGTTCGACACAAGACTCACACGTTGGCGCGATGCTCTGGATGCCCCCTCCTCTGCAATGTCAAGCTCTTGCGCATTGGCCGGCGCTCTTTCTTGCCTTGGTGAAGCTACATTTCTACGAGGGTAATTTTCTTTTTCTGTTTCAGCTTTGGGCCTTATGGGGACTCCATTGTCAGGAAAACTTCAGGGAGAATGTGCAAGGTTTGCTTCTGTTGCGACCAACGAGCCAGCCGCCACGCGCTCCGCTTCTTCGGCGTCCATCATCATTTCGTTCGATTCGTCCAGTGTCCCCAGCTTGACAACAAGAGCATCCGTTCAAACGAAGCCCTCCGCCTCGTGGCCAAATTATTGACATTCATGGCATTTTGGAACGCGGCAGCATCCTCGCATGTTGCAGGTGCGCTACAGCGCAAGCAGAGCTGTGCTCGTCCACACCACAACAAACGTGTTATCACCGAATAAACTAAGCTAATGCGGCATGCTGTCCACAGTCACGATTTCCTTGAGGTTCATCCGCGCCAGCCTGGTTGTAGACTCGATATACTGCAAACCCTCCACATGGTAGGTTTCACGACTGATATCTGTAACCTTGCCGCAATGTTCGTGTTCCTTCCGTGCAACGCCGTTTCGTATATTAAAAGGGATCCAGCCAACTTGACACATCATTTCCCCGTTGCTTGGGTCAATGACGAGACAGCGTCTCTCC
>JAZHYW010047617.1:0-13038 GCA_037355805.1 Ixodes ricinus | reverse complement strand
CTTCGTTCAGTTACATATTGCTAATAGCTGCTGCGAGGCTTTGATTAATGGCCACGAACAAAGGAAACCAGAACTTCATCTCCGATTACAGATTAGAACCGAGACAAGATATTTTTTTTATTATTATTGTTTCTTGTTAGCGCTTTGTCTTTTTACGAGTTGTCCGCAGCTGTGTGCTGGCAACTTTTCCACCGGTTCCTACCCTAGACGCAAGCTAAAGTATACAAACGACGGTGTCTGTATGAATGGACCGAACTACCGGCTTCTGTGTAAACACTCGCGGCAGCCAGGTAATATTCTTGAATGATTAGAGCGACCTTGGAGGATCGTACCCCTTCTCCCGCGACTACATGATTCAAAGTGGATGGGTCGGACACATAGTTTCGTAGATGGAAGAACAAGAGAGAGAGAGAGAGAGAGAGAGAGACTAATTACAAGAAGTGAACAAGTGCTATGGTCTCCGTACGTGGCTGGCGTGTATATCAGACGACTTGCACGCTGGCTACGGCTTCCTCGTTCTTTTTGTTCGTCAGATCGTTTCGTCACAGCTCGGTTCGACGGTGGTCGGTTTCCGCCGCCGCCGCTGGCGGTGATGTTTACAGATCGTGGCCCCCTCCGCGTCGAAGGTTACCGGTGGCTTTTAGCGCGTGACCTCAATGATTGTTGATCTTGCCAGGAGGACGGACGGGAACTACCGCCGTCGTCGGAGGCTTCGCAACGGGGCAGAGCATGTATGTGTGTTTGGGAAGGGCGGATAGAATGTCGCCGAGTCCGGTGCCAAGATACGTTGAGGTCGCGAGCACGCGTATGCAGCGCGATTAATCATCTGCAGAAACAGCCTACTCGACACTCGTAACGCAAACGACGTTGCGCTTGCTATGTACTTTGCAGCGATGTCGAGATTCGATAACGCGGTGGTAATAGTTAAAGTGTCGAGCTTGTGGCAGATGCATCTTGTTGGTATACATAGGATGGATGTCCTAACGTGACAATAGCATAAAAGGGGCAGTTTTTGATCAGCCGCCAACACTCCGTGCTTCTAAGGTGTGTGAAACAGTGATCAGCAAAAACAAGTTATCGCATTTTTTTAATTTCTTTCTTTTTACTTTTGCAATAGCTTCTAACTACAAGGCCACAGTGCTGGATTTCTGACGTCATTTACTTGAGGCGAGCGTTTTCCGCTTTCTTCCAGATTACTAAATGTTTGTGGACTCCGGTATATAATGCGCAATAGCACTTGTTCCAATGGCATCGTCTGGATATGTTCTAGTAAACTGACTTTGCAGGATAAATAGAAAACAAAAAAGCTCTGCATAATTTAAATGAATGTTAACTACACTCTAAAAAGAGGGGTGTAGACGTTGAGCCGCAGCATGTCAGCCATATACGATTTCACCCATGTCAGAAAGCGAATGTCAGTATGGAACGTGGTTACATGCGCATTTGACGTCTGAACCGCAGCTGCCCTAACTTTATAGACGAGCAGGGTTGCGTAGTTCGGTGCGATTATATACGCATTAGACAGCTAAAGCCCTACTGTATCAGACGTCGAGCAGCTACAAACAACCATCCATGGTATTCGCAGCTCTTGAGTCACTACCACATCTCAGAACCCCCGATAACTTTTTTCGCAGTCGTAGTCGACTGGTTTAGGCGATGAACTAGTAATCCAATGAGTTCCCGTATAAGCTCGAGTCCTATCAACTGCGCAAACATACGTGAAATTTGGTTAGCCGTACACGGTACGTGAGTCACGTGAGCTGTACGATCACGAGCACTGAAGTTCTGGGCGTGTCGTATGGATGTGACGGACGGAAGGAGTCGTAACGTCTATCGCCCCTAAAAAGCTGCGCATATTTTAAATGAGTGCTATGCCCACTCCAGCAAGATCATCGCATTAAACAAGGCAAGCCTGCAGGCGAAATTTATGAATATCTGCAGTTTAATTAACGTGAAATTTGAATGCATTTCACCCGATATGCTAATGGATGCGTAATGCGAAGGAAGCACAATGTCCCGAAGTACATTCGTCATTTGACATATGCTCTGCATCACAAAGCAAGCATTGGCATGAACACAAATATTATTGAACAGGATCTTTAAATTCGCCTGAGCATTTTACCGAGGAACGCTGAATTACCGAGCCCGTATATAAATATAAACTAAAAGGGAAGGGGGGGGGGGCACAACTACAGTTTCACGAGCCGCTTCTGTAGTTAACTTAAGCCTAACGTAGTGGCGGTGTGCCTTCGAGACATAGACCTATGACGTTGTCCACTTTTGTGCAAGGGAAACTGGACGCACTCGCGATCACATTGCTGCCACGTCCTGAAGGCCGTCTTGGCGCAGAAGTTGTACACCTCGCAGCCCCCCGTCTTGCTGTTGTAGAAGTACAGGAAGCGAAACTGGTCGAAGGAGCACATGCCGACACTCCTGGCGTCTCGACAGCGCGCCTCGCTTCCATCGCCTTCTAGTCCTGCGATTCCGTCGAGAAAAATAGGGCTGTGGCCCACCTAAATGCGCTTTCACACCTATAGCGTGCTCAGAAATATTTAAATTGTACGGGAATAACCGTTATTGGCCAGGCTTCGCAGCGGATTGCGCGTTTGTATCGCGCAAGTACATACGGCACGGATAACTAAATTTAGCGAGCAAGAGTCACATGTCACAACGTGACAAGACGTCACGTCGCATGATGTCAAAAATTTGCCGGATAAATTTAGCACAAACCATGCAGCGTCACATGACATCGTGGTGCAATGTGACGTCACAGGGACTATAGAACATGAGATATTATAGATTATTTGTGTACCGGCTTGCGCCGAAAGGTACCAAAGTGCGTGCATTTACGAATGCACGAACATAAGTCTTTTTTTGTGAAAAGCTGACGACGGAAGACCTCAATAAAAAAAAAACCTAAATAAAAGTCGTATATGGGCCATCGCTCAATCCGCTGCTGCCGTAATCATGACAATAGGCAGTTTTCGTAGACCGCGCTTCCCCCTCCGCTAAGCCCTCCGCAACGAAGCAGCCGCTACTGCGCCTGCGCGCCGATGGCTAGACTGTAGAGTTCCGGGTATCGTAGCGGGTTGCGGAGAGCGTTGCGGGACGGCGAAAACCATCTACGAAAACTCCCTATTGACTCGGACGAACGACTCGAAGTGTAAAGATTATTCAAGGATAAGTGGACAGAGCTAAAAATTTATTGTAGCAATATTTTTTGCTATTGCTTTTCCTTACGGAGCAAACGTAGCACAACCAACTATACTTCATCTCATCCTACGATGGACTAAAGGCCAGCAACGGGCCGCCAGGTCCAATCACGTTCCACTCCGGCTAGGACGCCTCACTGGTCAGGTTTGGACGAATAAGGCTCCGACTACAGAACGCCTGCGCGCCGACGGTTTTGACTGTAGCGTTCCGGGCATCGTAGCGAAGATTGCGGAGGCGTTGCGGGACGGCGAAAACCATCTACGAAACTCCCTGTTGACTCGACGGACGGCTCGATGTAAAGATATTTAAGGATACGTGGACAGAGCTAACAATTTATCGTAGTAATATTTTTTTTTGCTTTTGCTTTTTGTTTACGGAGCAAAGTAGCAAAACCAACTAAAGGCCGACATTCCTCACAACCCTGCACATTCTCTTCCGCTCATTTTTTTTTTTGCTTTTTAAAACGTTGTGTGCGCTAGTTTCGGTGGCAGTAGAGGCACTAAAGAAGCTAGACCTCAGAGTATTGGCTCTTCATTTCAAGATTGTCTTATGTGCGCCGCCATTTTGATGCTATAGTGCAGAGCGGGCGGAATCGGCGATAGTTAACCATTTCGAAAAAAAGCGTGTTCCCGAGTATTCGGTGTCAAGAAGCTCACGCGATATAGTTTCGCTTGGTCGCTAACTGCTTTAGCACCTCTGAAGGGCGAAACGATGCGTTTCCTGCTGATTTTAGATAAAGCTTTAAGAAACTAGCAAAAATAATTCTAAGCATCAAGAGGGCGGCGCACAGAATCAAGATGATCATGGGGGGCAACAAGAAAAAAACCGGAGGGCTGGTGGCGCCAAAGCAAGCAGGAGCTAGTGGAGAACTAGTTTCTTTGGCCAACTCAATCCAATTCAATTCACTTCGTCTAAGTGAAGTATCTTTACTCTGAGGTGTATAGATTATTTAGTGACTCTGCTACACTATGCAGTAAAACCGTGCTTCATTTCATCATTTTACGTCTCTTCCCTTCGATGGCGTCGCCTAATTTATAGCTCCGAAGTAGCCAGTAAATGAGACGCTTCAAAGTTACGACGATTCGGCCATCTTTGCGACTCAATTCATTGTTGCCAGTTGTCTGAAGCCTCATTTTAAACGACAGGAAGCTGTTTTGGGACCTCCAGAAATGTTAAAACAGTCTGCAATAAAGCAAAACGATATTGTTCGAGTTTACTGACACTGCATTTGAAGCACAAGTATAGTCGCATTTTCTAACCATGACGATCGCCAATGGCACCCTGACGATCTGCCCAAAAGCACCAAAATGGCGACGCTCACACAACTTACAACAACACAAATCAACACAGGGTGTGAGTTCTCACGGGTGCAGGCGTCCAGGCACTCTTCGAGGCTGGTGAAGCGGTTCCTGCCCTGGAGACAGCCATGCTCCTGGTCGTAAAGCACGTGACACTGGTTGCCCTCGAAGTAGTACTGGTACAGCTTGTCTTCCGTCACGCACTGCCGTAACCTTGGCGCATCGCATGTCCGGTCTGAGAGAGCACGTGAGCACGTGAGACGTAATAGTAATCAGAGTAGAGTATAACCTCAGTTCAGAGTCGCCCATCAATATTAATGTAATCGTCGCGAAGAGAAGCTAACCGAGGCTTGTGCCATGGCCTATTCCCACTCGGAGAAACAAGCAACAAGCACTGAACGCTGACATGCCAGGGGCTATTTGTTGGTGACCAGTGTACTCCGTACATTAAGTTTCTTTCTAGAGTACGCACGTACATTTTCAGTCCACTGTTCGCAGTTCAGAGTGGGTTCGTTCTTTTTGTGTTTAATTTTGTCATGTATACTTGCTTCTATACTTTCCATGCCTACTGCGTATCCCTCCATTTTTTAGCCTTTGATAAAATTTCAGATTAATAACTGCCACTCAGCTATCAATGGACGGCCTGCCCACGCCCTTTGTACCCCATGTTTTGATGTGTTCACATATGTCTTCCAGTGCCAATCTGCCCAGGTCCTTTTGTCGAACTGCCAATCTGAATGAACCAGCGACCTCATGCACAGTACCCCATTGCCAAGAGGTAGTTTAACCACCATCACTCCATTCCATAAACCCCTCACCACGTCAAGTCTATTGTAATTCTACTGCCTTGAGATTCACAATCCCTTAATTTTCCCCTTTTCTACTTATATTTTCTTCACGTTCCTCTAGACATCTCCTTTACCCATAGAGTCATACCTCCAGATATTCGTATGTTTTCTACTTGGTCTATTGAGATGTCCCTGTACTTTCAGAGGTTTTGCTCTATTCGTCATTAACACCATTACTCCAAACTTGTCACTGGTAAAACTCGGACTCCAAATGTCCCCTTCCTCTCCAGATATCGCAGTTAGTATAGTTAGTACCCGCAATGTATTTCGAATATATGCCATGAGTACTATGTACTATGACCCCGTTTCGAAAGTGTGCCGTCCGTTGGAAGCTTTGTATAATCCCTGCACAATGGCGGACACAAGCGCAAGCATTTTACGTTTCATTGCGCCTCTGCAGCACGAGCCCTCGAGCAGAGAAAGTAGAAATCGGAGCTACCCGCTGGTGCACACTTGCACGTTCCGCGGTGAACGAAATGATATTATACATTCAATACCTACCACTTCACGCATCTCTCCGATGGTGCAATGGCTGAGCGTCGGACTTACGATATTGAAAAATCAGAGAAAAAAAATCAAGACACCGAGTGAAACTTTGGGTTCGACATTCCACCTTTGAGGACATTCAGAGATCTTCGTTTTTGCTTTTAATTTAAAATTCCGAATTTATCTTTCAGATAAAACCGCGACAACGAGGCATCTTGGTCGGTGGAGTTGATTGCGAGTATGCTTAGGTTCCACCTATGCCAGCAAGCGTATAAAGTGAGAAACGTTGCTACATAATATCGCCGCAAGGCTAACCTTTAGGCTGTGTCGCGTTCTCCCTACCTTTGCACTCGCCGTAGCAGTGACTGTACAAGCTGAACCTGTCCTTGTTGGAAGGACAGTGGGTGCGCTGCAGCCACTCGGTGCAGTTGAGACCCTCGCTGGTGTGCAGCGCGTAGAAGGCGCGCTGGTGGTGTGCGTCCGCTTCGCAGGGTTGGATCTCGACGTCGGTGCAACGTTCTGCAAGGTCGTCAAGACAGCGAAGCTATACGACAACCGATTTCAGTTAACGCTACTCTATAGGGAGTGGCGATTTCAATACCGTACGCTTCTATGCACTTGTGCATTTGAGTCAAAACTCCAGTGACATATGCTGTATAATTTTCTCACATTTTGCAGGGGCTCTTAGCTTGATTCGACTACTGTAAATGTTGTAAACATTTCTGCTCGTATTTATTACAATTTTTGTTGTAGTCGAGGCCATTACAGTTTCCCCATACCAAACTCTGCTATTAGTGGGGCAATGAAAGTTTTTCATAACAAGCATGCCATTAGTAAAACGTCTTTGAATGCTGACTGAGGGTTCGGCTCATATACCCACGAAACGCCTTGTAGGTTGATGGGCTGTGTCTTTATATACGTATAGTATATGCACATAGCACCGGTACACCTATCGTCTGTTTTCCCTCCTTAAACGGAGTAGCTTGTTAGATTCAAACCACTCTGATTTCTTAGATATATTTCTCTTTAAATTTTTCTCGTTCTATCTGTTACACAGAGGAGACATTATGGCAAAAGTTATATATTTTGTTTATACATGACAAACAGAGCGCTTGAATATATGTACATGAAGTACAAAACAAACAAAAATGTTAAATTACTATACCGTATTTTCCGGGCCATAGTCCGCGGACTATACATGTTTAAAAGTTGAAATTTTAGGCTGTGCGGACTTTCTACGCGTGCGGACTATACAGGAATTTCTTTTTTCAAGATCGTTCATTATGACGAGACGTGACAGATTTTGTGAATGAAAGAGTAGGTTAACAAAGATTTATGTAGAATGCAAGCTTCTTTGTGAGCTAAGAAAGCAGACCTTTGTCAAGATGTGCCGTGTATAACAAGATTTTTGTGTCGACTAAGCACCAGGTGCCGACTATGCACGCCGTGAAGGCTATTCTCAATTCAATTCAATTCAATGTTTATTTTCGCGTGCTTACCAACAGCTCAAAGGCCTTTGCGGTAAAGCACGAAGCATAAAATGCATATTCATCACAAATTTACATGCTTCAAAATATACGCGTTTTAAAACTTATACATATGCCTTACATTAATACACATGCAAACAGTCTTAGGCAATTTTAGAGAAACCCTGTACAAACAAGGGGATATTTTGTACAAAAAATATCAACATTGCAAAACTTCGTGTTTAAAACATGTTGAATTCGTGATACCGGAGACAAGTTGCTATGAGTATCTGGGTAAAAAACTCTGAGATTTCTAGAGTTTGCACTGACAGGAATGCGGAAGTGTAAAGAAGCAAGAAGTGCAGGACTGTCTATGGACCCATGAACCAACCTGTGCAAAAACTCAACATCCCGGACAGATCTCCTGTTATGTAGAGTGGACAGTTTAACCTTGGATAAAATTAAATTATATTCAAAATAACATTTATGACCAAAATATCTGTCATAGACAATGCACCAGGTGCGGACTACCCAAGCAAAACCTTTTTCTTTGGCCTGGATTGGCTTTTGCGGACTATAGAGTCGTGTGCGGCACGATACCTCCGAAAATATGTATATTCATCAGCTATAATATTTAAACGTCTACAGACATTATAAGATGAGCTGAGAAGTTAATGCTCCGTTGTTCTTAAAGAGACACTAAAAGTTTGCCGGAATTTTCCACGAAAAAAAAAAGGACGCAATATTAACGTCGCAAGACTAATTTTTAGATGGGAGCAATTACGAAGCATGCTTTAATTTTAAGGCATCGACCCTGATATAGAAACAAGTTGTTAATTATTGCTTTAAAAACTTGATACGATCTCTCCGTGGAAACGGTACGAGTATGTAGAATTTAGTTTATATATATATATATATATATATATATATATATATATATATATATATATATATATATATATATATATATATACATATAGTGACGAACGTAGAATGAATGAGCGTTCTGCAAGGACATTATCGACGTAGTGGCGATTTGCTCGTAATTCTCTTATATGCCATAAACGTCCGTGACTAATCTACCTTTTTTTTCCTTCTGTAAGATGAATTTCAAGGTAAAGAAATATATTGCCTTTCTTTCGTTGACCTCTTTGGCTAAAGAAACAAAAAAGCGCTTTTCTATTCACTTCGGGGCGGAAAGTAAGCACCAATGGGGGAAAAAGTCACTGATTGGTCTACGTCATCGTTACTCAATGGGCCAACTTGGCGTAGCTAACGTGCCCTGCGTCCAGAGGGCGCTCGTTTTGTGCCCACGTATCTTCGAAACGATAGTTTAAAAAAGTTCTGCGTCGCATTCAATCCAGGCTCTCTGTGCAACCTGCTTCAGCAACTGAATTCTCTGCTTTTCTCTTACTCGGCATCCGGCGATCCTTCACAGGAACGAAGCGCGTCGATGTCCCGCCATGTCTTCTAGGCAATGCAGAATCCACGAGGATGAACACCATGCTTCATCCGTCCTCCTTGATCGGCTGCAGTGATTTACAAAAATCAACGGCAGTTTGACGCTAAAGGTTGGCTCTCATATTTTCGTTTGAGTGCGATTGACTGTGTTGCAAACACCTGTGACCGCTTACGGGGTGGCTGGAACACGCCGGCATAGTGTCGCCATCTATTAGGTAGCTGTGGAACGTTTGTGATCTGTCTCTAAGTAAACCTTGGTGGCGGTTAAGCAGGACATGCTGCTCCTCCACACTTTCCACCTAGCAGAGTGAAGGTTGGAGAGGAGGCAAAAGTGGGCGAGGAGGGACTTGGCTCCTCTGCGGGGTTCACTCTGCAAAAGTGGAAAGGGTTGAGGAGGAGCTTGTTCTGCTTCTCCTAATCTGCAACAGGGTACAACACGAAGGTTTTGCAATATTTGCGAGGTGAGGACCATTAAGGGTGACGTTTTTTCTTCTTAATAATATGGCACACTGGCTTCAACTATTTGGAGTTTCTAGTGATTCTTTTTTTATCAAGTGCGACATCAAAGGTTGCATAAACTATATTTATGTCTTGATTTTGTTTTTGAGCATGTCATGTTGACTTCGCCCTAATGCCTTCGTGCCGGATTATGCTATTCACCTCTCTCCCCCTCCAAAACTTTCGCCATGTTCTAACATTCAGTAATATTCATTTTCATATTCGATTCTGGAACGTCATACATAAATCGCGAAACTGCAGGTGGGCTTCGACTCTAGAGGGCATGCAAGAAGCCATGGCCGAACTGGGAATCTGGTCATTCTGCGCATCTCGTCACTGATTCCGGTTTTATACCATATCACTTTTTGTATAGGCGCCAATTTGCCCGATTAAACAGGATAGTTTTAATTATTCGACACTCTTCTAATTTTATTCGTGACAGTATTGTTAGATGAATCGGCGGATTTTATGCTAGTGGCTTTAGCACTTATATCAGAAGGTTGCTTGCGTCACATAGGCAAAAAACTTTTCAAACACTTTTTTTTTTATTTTGACAAAATCATTTGTTTTTGTTAAGCCATCTACATCATTAATATTTTTTATATTCGAATTTACACTATCGCCTTCCTTTTTTTCTATTTAAGTTCAAGTTTAAGCTTATTACACTCAAATTCTAAAAAAGAAAAAATTTCCGAACGTATTACATGAGGAGGAGAAGGAGGGGGGGGAACAAAATTAAAAAGCACTGCATACATTTGCAGTTTGGCACACAAAAAAACTAATATTAAATTTAAAAAAAAATCCTACCCTACTTCTTAATCCAATAAACACATATGATCAAATAAAATCATATATGAACATATAAAGACCATACAAGAGTATTTAAGAAGCTATAAGAAACTGATAAGTTTCTCTATACCTTCTTATATAACCTTTCATTTTTCTTATGTGTTTTTATGATGTTCTACATGCTCTTGCATAATCGTATTGATCATGCGCGTCTATTGAACCAAGAAATTTTATACATATAATATTTGTTACTAGGGTAGTTAGCCGAAGCCAAACCAATCATTTAATTCTTTGGTCAGAGTCTAGGTATTTTGGTTCTAAATCGCCATACGAGTGCCAGGGTTAGGCTTCAAAGTTATATAGCCTCACATTTGGGGGTCTCAACCCTTCAGCAAATGAAAGTAAAGTTTTCACTGCTGGTTGCCGGACTCTGTCCCATTGGCGTCTTTCGACATCAACTCCCGATCAAATTCCAGACTTGGGCCTCAGTAGCTGCTTGTTCAGTTATCGGCCGTCGCGTTTTCGCCATCAATCCCGAAACAAGCGCCAATGATAGGCTTCACTGGTGGCTGTTTGGTTGTCGCCAGGCATTTTTGGCTTACGTATGACACTCTGGTGCTCCAGTTGCTAACCGGAGAAAAGTCAAACTTTGGATAACGATTTTGAAAGCCTTTGAGAAGGGGAACAAGGGGGGCAAAGGACTTAAAGAAATATCCAAACACAGCTGTGTTTGGACATTTGGAGGAGTTCCCGAAGCACACCTGGCTGTGTTTGGAGGTTTGTTTTGACCTTTGTCAAATCCCTTCCCAATGCATTATCATCATTAATCATGTCAGCTGGCTTGCGCATTTGCATTAATTGCGTTATCATCCAAACTTCTGGTTTTCTTAAGCTGAGCCCCAGCACCGACGCAAAGTACCTTGGCCCTACTGAGCGCCTTAGAGCACACACCCTATGTAGGCCCATGTTAGACTTCTTAAATTGCGGAACTTGGGCCAGCTTAGCTTTTTTCTCTGGCATGCAGCCGGAATTTTCATCATCCTTTGTTCTTTCGTTGTCTAGTTTCTTTACAACATTCAGCACATGCACTTGTGGTTATTTACAATGTTTTTATTTGAACGGTAACTAACACGACAATACACTTCTTTCAAAAGGTCATCAAGCAACACTGGCGGCCGCCATGTTTTGGACCACGCTACGCGAAGCGGCTGGATCAAGGCTCACGCCGATCACTGATGCAACACTCGTGACCAATTGAACGCTCAGAGTGCGCGCCCAAAATATGACGGCCTCGAATAATCGACGCAGCGGATACGGGAGGCCTCACACTTTCAGAGAGGCTATAATTTCGAGCGTGTATAAACCTCGCGCTAAAAGAGAAGGAAGTGCGAACATTCAGACAAAATCTGGTGGATGTATTTATTTAGAGCACGTTCTATGTAACTCTTTAAAGGGATTTTGTAGAACAAAATATAAGTGCTAATTTCTCTGTCTAAAAATAAACTATCGAATACAAAGACCTGGGAAACACGAATCATTTGCCGGAGAAGCTCGGGAAAAAATATTATAAACCGAGTTAAACTATTTACAAGTTTCACTCAGCGGATGCCTATGAAGCTTCGTTGGAGGGTCCTGAGGTCATTGGGGCTCCGTAAGAGCCAGACATGAACACGTTACCCCCTAAAGTAACTAAATATCGTTACTCGTTACCGATTCTCAAAAGGAAGCGCGCTACATGACCTCCAAAAGTAACGAGTTACTCTTGCTCGTCGACTGCTGACGACCCACAACTTTGTTCTTGTTTCATGATTTTTTTTTGTTTTATTTTCAGTGAGTCGTTGCACTTAAGCAGTAGCTGCCTCTCGAAGTTTTCATCAGTTATGCTTCCCCGCTTCCTTGAGAATACATCTCCGGCGTCGCTGAAGAGTCGTTCTACCGACTCGCACGGAGGAGCGGCGGTTTTGTGCTTCACGAAAAGCTGGTGAATCTTCGGGAACTGAACCTTCAGTCTGGACAGCGGTTACCCATCCAGCACAAGGAGAAGCCTAGAAACCAAAAATAACAAGCAGTTGTGTTGTTCTCTGGCGATTCGCCCCCTCGACGTCCCCTGGCCTGGAGTAGGACTCAGGAGCAGGAGAAGGTCTGTGATTCTCCTCGTTCTTTTGTTCTCTCTGATTCTAGAGTTCGAAGTTGACAATGGGTTCTGTGCCTTCCCGTGCTGGCAACCTCCAGGCTTACATTAGGTCTTTACACGATTTTAGAAGGTTCAACCAATGAACCTTATCGTGTTCGCTGGGTGAACGACATTCCCAGGTACAGAGTTCGACGACGTGTTTAGCGATAAACGTTCCTATGCTGTCGTACTGTTCCGGTTTGCCCATCTGCCTTTATCGCAATAGACGCACACTCAGGCGAGAATTAAAAGGATGTTTCATTGATACTGTACACGTCACTCCTCAAAAGTAGCAAAATGCCGTAAGTCGTTACTTGGCCTTAAAGTAACTAGATAGATTCTCGTTGAGCAAAGTAACTACGTAGAAGTAGCTCGTTACTAGTAACGCGTTACGTACATGTCGGCGTAAAAGCAGCGCCGTGTCGCGAGAGGACAGCGTTTTAGTATATACGAAGCAGGCCCGTTACGCGAGTGCAGAGATGGCGGAGAAGGCCATTGTTGATTAGGCCACGTTGGTCTGGGCCGGCAGCGGACAAGCTCTCGTTGAGCCGTCGTGTTGACGAAGCTGACGGCTAGGCGACCGTCCCCTACAGCCCGTGTGCTTTCTTGGGCGGAGAAAATGTTCGCGACCATTCTGCGCTTTGCGCGAGACACCATGCTATTGTGCCGGCATACCTGGCATGTGCAGAAGCGTGGTGTATCGACTGGCGTAAAGACGCCGGTGTGCTATCAACCAGTGTGCGAGCAAGGAGTACCCCACACTTGTACAGCAATAATATTCATGAACTTTTACAGCAATACATGCC
>JAZHYW010047616.1:0-50019 GCA_037355805.1 Ixodes ricinus | reverse complement strand
CGTGCACCACGCAGTTGATACCCGACCGCACGCCAGTACGATGCTCATCCAGATCGAGCAGGCAGGGGTGAGGACTGAACCCAGATCCCTGGGTTCTGCAGCGCGAGCTTTCGCTCCACGTGCTCCAAGCTGGTGTGCGCTAGCCCACTCGTGCCACCGATCCCCCTTCTTTCTCCGCCACCGATCCCACAATAGGTTTCTTCAGAAACAAATGAAAAATTGGAAAGTCAAAGAGAGAGAGAAAAAATAGAACCTCTGCCTTCAGAAAAAAGAAGCAAATAAAGTGCTAGTAATTTAACTGAATTTGATTATTTATTAGAAAATGGATATTACAGGTTACTGAAAGAACGTATAGCGCTATGCAGTCTTGTACGTAACGAGTTACAGATAACTGATTATTTGTAATCAATTACATTTTATTTTACATTTTTAAAGCTTCGAACACATTTTTTTCTGCGGTTATGCTTGGAGTAATTCAATTATTATTTTTTAATAAATTACTAGCAATCAATTATATGTTTCTGAAAAGGCTAAAATGATTGAGTTTGGTTTTTTTTACATAAATATTGACCTGTCTGTCCCTGCTTCACTCGTTTATGTAGCACCAACGTTGGACACATTTTTACCCCTAAGCAACGAAAAAGAGAGCGTATCGTTTCCCGTGTACGGGTTGCTACGATCTCTGGGTTTGCCGCGGCCTCGGCGACTGTGTTATGCACTGACCTCATCTAGCCATGACACAGACATGCCCCCTCCCCCCCCAGCGCGTGCTTGTATATAACGTACTAAAAAGAACGTTATCTTATCTACGATTTTGTTTATTTGTTACTAGATCGGTGTTTTTACTAGTCCTGCATGTGGCTGTTTATTTATCCTTCTCTTCTCTTTATATGTCTATATCTCTTGCTAAAGGAAGTGACGAATTATATTAGCCATAGCTTATTTTGCTCTCAATGTGCCCGCGAAGGTCACGTGCTCTCTCTAGAGTTACAAAATTTGAAAATCTTCACTAGGCATCGGTAATTCTTAATCATTTCGGAGGAACGAAATGTCGTGGAGATCAAGACCAACACTCGCCATTGGCCTCAACAAAATGTAACCATTTTGGAGGGTGGTGCCCGAAATAATTTAATGTCAAAACCCCCGTCTCAAAACTGCCGCTGCGTCTCCCCTGAGTCATCTCCCCCACCTTCAAGATTTCCGGCTGTCAAAATCCGTGTAAAAGAGCCCCCTATATATTCCCTATAGTGTACCTGACGTCTCATCATCAGCTTTGACCATACCGGGTCAAGATCAGTTGACCAGTTCGGTCTTAAGCATTGTTTGGATATTGAGGTCAGACAGTAGAGGCGTTTGAAGATCAGTTGACAGAGTCGGTCTTAATCAGTGTCTGGATATTGAGGCCAGAGAGATTGAACACATGACTTCAACTTCGTCTTGAAGGTCAGGCTAAAGCTTTCAATACGGAATGCCTCCCAGTCGTGATCCTGCGGCTGGAGATGGAGCTTGAATACTTAAGGACGCAGAAAGGGAACAGGAAACAGCAGTGCAATCTGACGAGGGATCTGTCCAAGATCAACCTGGGGATGTGCACACGGAGACTCTCGATAAGCATCGCTTTCTGCTGTTTGGCATCACCACTAGCGCAGGTCGCACTCTTTGCTATGGCACTAAAGGAGGCACTGTACAAATTACTTTTTGGGAGCTGACAAAGTGCCCATCCATAGCACGTTTTTCTCCTGTCCATTCGTGTTTCATCAAGTGGTCCCGATCAGCGCCGTCAAACATAGAGCGAGTTTTAACATTGCGCACTTCCTTCTGCCTGGAAAGTCTCGGAAAGTGTATGTCACTGCGTTCACAAACTTCAAGACTGCGTTGGACGCTCTTCGTGAACCTCTCTCACTCAGCCTTGTCCGCACGGACTTTGAAATGGCACTCATCCAGACGTTTCTGTTCGTGTTTCCTCGCGTTTGGCACCGTAGCTGCTGCCATTTCGACTTCGCCGAGGCCATCTGGCGAAAAGTGCAGAAACTTGGTCTTGCTAAAGCGTACCAGGAAGATTCCATGGTAACCACGTTTGTCCGTCAGACGGTCAGTCTTACTTTCGTCCCGCCGACGTGCGTGCGCATCGCTTGGTAGAGCTTTAAAGCGATGGCACCACCAACCCCCGAACACCACTGTTCATCCTCCACTTTGAGGACACATGGCTGCTCGGAAACTATAACATCAGCCAGCAGAACCACCACCAGAGCACTGGAGCCTGGACCAACAACTTGAAGGAGGCCTGGCACAGGCAAGGAAATCTTGCATTTGAAAATTGGGCAGCTCTGAACTAAAATATTTTAATTTTTACTGTCAGAAAACTCAACAACGCCCTCGGGAAAGCACGCATCCTAATGTGTTCACGTTCGTGGAGTTGATCGAGCGGGACGAGGCTACGAGCAGAGCCGCACTCCGCCAGGTTTCCAACGGCCGCCAAGCACGAACGTGGCAGAAGTGGGGAGAGGAAAGACGAGGTCATTAAGATGCTCGAGGAACGTCTTTCCGACAGGCAGCTGAACCTTGAAGAGTTTTTGAAGTTTATGCAGCGATTTCGCAATCTTGGCGAGTGTCAAATTGACTCTTAATTCCTGCGAAAAAAACACTCCATCTGGTTATACATGATGACTGGGACCCGAGAATGTGGTTTGAAAAACGGAAACTCGTGAAGGAGGAAGAAAAAGCGACAGACAACGTCTCATACTCAGCTAAAATCTTTATTGCTTCCACGACTTATATACCCTTCCCCCGAACGTCGCCACTACAACAACGGAAGATCACCGAACCAGAAACAATACACCAGAACCACAAACAGTACATAAAAAACAAAAGAAAGCGTGCGCTATCGTTTCCATCTTCACACAGTACACGGGGTCCAAAATAGACAGAAACACAAGGTCGTCACCACCGCACCCGGAAGGACTTCGAAACGGACAATGTATCACAAGCACTGGGAAACACACAATGACCGTTTTTAACTTCACCCGCCCCCCCTCCCCCCTTTCCCTCTAACTGATCCATGAATCACACACAGTCAACAACAATGCCTCCCCGTTATGATCCCGAACCCAACTTGGCAAACAACTCTGCGAAGCAACTTCCCTCTCACTCCTAAATTCACCCCACACAAGGTCTCAAGTTTCAGTCATCATGCAGTAACTCACACCAGCTCGCGTGCACTTTAACCGTTTTCTCGCTGCGTCTAGATCACAAATCAAAGTAACAGAAGAGATGAAAGCGATAAGCAGGCACGGGAAATTAGTTGCGGGGATTTTGAGACCAGGGGGAGATAAGACGGGGATTTTGATTTCGAGGATTCTGACATTCGGGGGAAAACGGCTCGTGGAATTCGGGACGGGGAAAGAGTCACCGAGGGAAGCGTGCTACATGCCTGCACACAGTCCGACGAGAGCATAGAGGTATGCTGAATTTATGTGTAGGCCACGCGACGTCAATTTTTCCGCTAAATCTAGTGGGGAAACTGAATTTGTGTGTCGGTCACGTGATATAAAGCCATGAGAACATTTTTCCCCGCTAGATTTAGCGGGGAAACTGAATCGATGTTGTGGATCATGGGGACGTCAAATTTTTCCGCTGCATTTAGCGTGGAAACTGATTTTGTGTATGTCACGTAACATGAAACCATGTGTCGTCATTTTCCCCGCTAAATGTAGCTGGGGAAATCCGTGGCTGCGCTTTTTGAGGCTTCACTTCGCTTGAAAATCTAGCCTAAACATTTCACGGTAAAAGCATCTAGGGCTAGGCCCATAGAATTTTGGTCTTTATTGGGGCCCATCTTGATCAAAGATTGGGATGAAGCTCACTGATAGTAAAAATGGCGAAAACATGATAATACACAAAGTGTAAGGACAAGCAAGGAGCTATACTATAAGGTAGAAAATGGTAACATAGTATGAATGGACGCAATGCATTTTTAACAGCCGGCGAAGAAAAATTACAGAATATGTAAATGAGAATTAAGATGACGAAAGACATCTAATATATAAAAAGGCTATTGTGCTTTAAGGAACTGTTGAACTTCTGTATGTGAATCAGTAAATAAATATGATAAAACTATTCTAGATATCCGACCGTAAGTGAGGGATGTATCAGTAACAAGGTTGACTGCACAAGTAGTCAACACTTTGAATCTTGTTGACCGGAAAGAAAGACAACGGCCTAAACACCGATTCCGTTACGGTAGCTGCACCGCGATTCCTGCGCAGCCGCACTTTCTCAAGTTTCCGCCAGACAGAAGGGAGAAAGGGCGGAAGCTTCCGAAACAAAAACAAATAATACGCAAAGCAGAATTCCAAAAACAAAAACCGTCCATCCCAAAAGTTGCCCGACGAGTTCGCTGTCTCCGCCGCATAGATTCACAGCAGCTGCCAGACAGACGCACACACACACACTTACTCCGACGCACGAGTGGCTGTTGCGCCCCAATCACGCAAACCTGACGTAAGTGTGGGGTGTCCCGTGTGTGCTCGACGAACTGCGGCGGCTGCGACGGCAGCACCTGCGTCAAAGCAAGCCGGGGTTTAAGAGGCGGCAACTCGTAACATGGAGACCGTTTGCAATTTAATGGAGGACACTTCCCTGCGCAGGTTGGTTACTCGAGCGCGTGCGTCCGTTACCGCGCGGCGAGCAGAACGACGCGGCTCGGAAACCACGTGACCTTGATTGAGCAGCTGGAAACTCTCTAAAAACTAGGCACTCTAAGCAAATGCCGACCTGTAGCTCCGCAGAGAGAGAGAGGGAAGAGCAAAGAACGGAGAGAAGGAAAGAAAAAAGAGAGAGAAAGAGGGAAGGATGGCAAGATAGACAAGTTCGAGTCGACCGGCATTCCGTGTAACAAGCAAACTTCCGGAACGACGCCGTCCGATCCGGTGGAGGTAGCGTGCTGCGACGTTTCCCGGCATTTCGGCACACGGTGAGTAGAGGGACCATCCATTGTCCGGACTAGCGGTTTGCCTCGAACATGCTTTTCGTAGAGGGACCAGCAATGCATCGAATGCTCCTTACCCGAAGTGCTTCGAGGAAACATCTAGCGGTGTTTATATGTGCGCGGTATCGCGTAACTTGCGTAAACAGGGCGCTAAATATGCAGAGTACGATGCAAGAGGCATGCAACACCTAAGAAGGCACGGTTACAGAGGCTCCACGGCTAGTCTCCGAGCTGAAAGGTTTTGGTGTTTATCCACCCGAGAAAGCATTTGGGTACCGTTGAAATTATTCTAAATCTAGCGGAACTGCACAAACAGCATAGCGGTTCTGTGTATGAAACCAGTCTTGGATCTTTCGCGTTACAAAACGACGTTACTAATACAGTGTTACGTTTTCCAGGACCGTACTAACGTACTTGTTAGAGTCCAAAATGGCTGACGAGTTATGTCATTTCCTTACTATTAGATGGCATTGTCTGTATAATGACGCCACTGGTTACGCCTTAGTTTTCATTAAAATAGTCGCGTTTTCGGTCCTTTTAAAGGTGCAACTCGCCCTCGGGACCTTACTGTAGCCTACAAATTTGAGAAACAAAAATTAAAAAAAAACGGTGAAATCGTTTTGTATATCTCTAATTGCTGTCGCAGTTCGTAACCGCGGCTTATCGCTGATAAAGTTTGGAATACCATGTAACGCAAAAGCAACGTTCGTTAGTTTTTGTAACTAGCGCTAACGGCATTTCGTTACTATTTCAGGATAGTAACGAACCTCAGCAACGCGGTCATTTTTAACGTACTAACGAGAAACTGTATACTGATACGTATTTTCGACAACAGGCCCGCGATGAAATCGCTCTTCCATTGTAATGTAATTACATTATTTAGAATTTTTTTTTACTACGCTTTCCGGTGGCATATTTCAGCAAAATGTAGTCGTGAAGCAATTCTTGATTTTCGGATGCTCTGGAACGTGTTCAAATAAAATAATAGAAGTTATCAGAAAGCGGTCAGTTCTCTCTCACTTTGGGTTTATGCTGAGTTAATGCAGGAAATATCGCTTGTGTAGTTATGAACACTGATAGTCCTCTAATGACACGGGGAATGTAGTCTGGAGACACAACTACTCATTATATTATTAAATAATTTCTGCCAAAGAACATGAACCGAACAGTGACATTGAAAACATGCTGATTTGCAAGAGCTTACCCGCATGGTGCAATTCACTCTTCATAAAAGACAATTTATTGTTATCAAAGGCCTCAGGCACCAAGCTTTAAGTTCGTTATTTATTTTATTTGTTATTTATTCTTTTCGGTTTTTTATTATTTATGTATTTAGTGCAGGTCTTTTGAATAGGCCTATATATTAAAAAAAACAATAATAATAACTATCAGAAACGCATAAAAGCAACACACTTTATCCCCTATATACATTTCACACTCGGATAAGCAGACGAATTAAGAAAGAAACAAAAACAATGTAATTACTCTGTTACCATAAACAAGCACCGTCTATCAATCACGTTGCATCCTCCCAATCACAAAAGGCACATAAAAAACCGAGCACCGGGAACTAAATATCATTTAGAATCTGCGATCTCCCAGAGCTTTATCAAGAGGCATTTCTGACGTTTTATGTGGGCAAAGATGGTGCTAACTCAAATTTTATTTTGAGAAACAATAACAAAAAACTTTTTTGCTACCCTTATTTTATTGTTGGCGTCAGTCTGGTTTTCTGCAAGAACGCGAGTGTCGTTTAGCATATTGTTTACCTTGGTTCTTGCCCTGTTGCTATTTCATTATAGTCTGCAACAAATTCAGAGGTGCGAGGGCAGAACAAACGGGTCAGCATAAGCAAACATTATACAGCCGCGGGGGCATTATCCTCAACAATGGTACGATACGTGAAGGACAATACATTTGCAAGTATGACGGCGGTGGCAATGTTCATGGACGTTGTATGACCGATACTGAAAGAGTGCGGAACTAATTATGTGGGTTGTTTAATATAATGATTCAGGGGAAGTCCCCGAGGAGGAGATTTACGCAAGAATATAATGATTTCCAGCTAAAATGAATATCTCGTTCTGTTGAATAAATGTTTCTATCCGGTTGCAACGTCGTCCCTGACAGTACCAGTTCACGCCTCTTGAGCAATATGCCATTTAATTCCTTTCAACTTATTTACGCTGAGAGCAAATCATTGCGGCTTGGAGAACGGAGAAAAAGCTGCAACACTGCAGCTTGACAAAGTCCCTGCTCCGATAAAAGCAAATATATATATACAGGGTGTTTCACGAAAAGTGGACAAATTCGATATTGCGAAAACTACGCGTCGCAACAAAAAACGGCTTGTGTCGTTTTGGTCCTGGGCCAGAGGCCTATTTAGGAAAATTATTAAAGTCCGGGATAATTAGACTGTTAATTGTTTTTGCGCAATTAACTTTTTAATATTTTGTTTAAGGGCATGGCTTAAATTAGAAAGTTGCTCAGCATCATCGAAAAACACTAAAATCAACAAATTGCAGAACGATAGAAGGCACGCGCAGCATTTATGGTTTCTAAAAAACCGCACAATTTCGACGGGTTTCAAAGTTTCGGTTTGCAATCGGAGCGCTTCGCTGCCAGCGACGGCACCGCACCCCGTAGAGAAATAGTGCAACCAGCCTCTGCTGCGTTACGCGAGGACAGCGCAGCAGATGTTGGTTGCACTATTTCTCCACAGGGCACGGTGCCGTCGGCTGCCGAGATGCGCTCCGATTGGAAAGCAGAGTTAAATACCCGTCGAATTTGTGCGGTTTTTCAGAAAGCACATAAAATGATGCGCGTGCCTTCTATCGTTCTGCAATTTGTTGATTTAGTGTTTCTCGATGATGCTGAGCAACTTTTCTAATTTGAAGCCATGCCCTTAAACACAATATTAAAAAAGTTAACTACGCGAAAACAATGAACAACTTAATTATCCCGAGACTTTAATAATTTTCCTAAATAGGCCCCTGGCCCAGGACCAAAACGACACAAGCCGTTTTTTGTTGCGACGCGTAGTTTTCGCAATATCGAATTTGTCCACTTTCGTGAAACACCCTGTATATATATATATATATATATATATATATATATATATATATATATATATATATATCAGACAGGAAATACTATCTTGCACGGGAAATAACACACTTAGACACAACTTCTACAACACGACTCTCTGTTTTTAAGTCCAGTATAAACGCATTGCCCAATAAAACAATACAAAAAATCTGGGGCCAAAACAAAGACGCAGCAAGTTCAGGTTGACTTGACAATTTTGTTTTTAGGAATTATTTGTCTTTGTGACCGCGTGTTGATATCAAATTAATGAAGAATATAAAACAAACACCATGCAGTTGCTTGAGAAAAACGTTCTTAGTTTAAAGAAAATCAGCTATCTCACTGCGCCCGCTTAATATGAAAATATTACTGTAGTAAACCCTATAGTGAAAATAAACACTTTCTTACTGTACACGACATATTACAGCAATTGGAAATACATTTAAATAAAAACACTGTAGAGGGAAACATGTAATTTCCATGTTCGCATTCATTTACCCCTCTGCATGATGCCTAACGGCGAAATAAATAAGTAAATAAAAACGCTTCTCTTTTTATTTGAGTTTCGCTTTCGAAGTTCCATCAAAGGCAATATCACAAAGAACTTTGACATTGCAGTAATTAGTTTTATACCCATTCAGGACGTAAAATAGAAAAAAAAACCACATATCCTATCATGATGGCAACAACCCGAGACATGATATTGAAATCGAATGACAAAATCCAAAATGATAGAGATAAAAAAAAAAAACACGAGTGGCAGATAATATTTTAAACTTCTGCTCAGTTTATTCAGTCATTTCATTTTCTCAAAGTCACCAGACCGCAGGCAGTAGAGCATCCTGTTTTGAGTTAGTGAGTATATTGACCTTTTTTTCTTTTTTCGCTACAGCTTTGGATTTTCTTTTTCAGACCCCCTTGCCTTTGGTGGTTTGTTATCATGGTACACTTTCCCGAGTTCACCTGAAAACTGTCTTATGTCTGTTTATGCCCAATTGATGCCACGAAAAGCATCACGCCTAAAGTCACCTTGCCTTTTTTTGTTTCCTTAATGTTTCCGATTAGCGACTTCATGAAGCAAGCTCAATGACTACGTACCGCGGTGGCCTCTACCATTTGCTCGAACGCGAACCCCGGAAGTTGGCATTCGGCGTTCGAACAGTTTATGGGTCGAAAAAGAAATCCAGGACGTGTCCACCATCACATGAAAAGGGCAGAGTTTAAAATAAAATATAAAACTATAAAAAAAACTGGAATGTCCACCACAAGCCCCAAGAAATGCCGCGAAAAACATTCCCTGTATGACGACTTTATCCATGGGATCAAAATGTAAATCAAGCATATTTATAGTTTTAATCAGCTCGCCCATGGTAAAGAGCAATGTACTAAGAGAGTACTAGTCTTGCACTGTTATGAAGCTCTTTGCAAAGCATACTTAAAGTGCATATTTGATTTACGAATAGCATACTTTTCGTAAGCGGACCTTAATTTTCCGGACTCTGTCAACGAGAGCTCCGCATCGCTAAAAAAAAAAAAAAAGAAGTACACTAAAAAGTATTTTTAGGGTACACTTTACATATTTAAACTTCACTAAAATGTACTTTTAATGAATTTTTGTTTCGTACAAGCAAAAAGTTCGTATATTGTTTTCGTATTGCTTTTACCAAGGGCTCATGTTGAAAGGGCCTTCGCTTTTTTTTTCTGGCCAGGTGATTGAAGCTTTTAATGTACTTTTAATGGAAGTTTTGTTTCATAGAAGTAAATGTACTTTTAATGACATTTTTGTTTCATACAAGTAAAAAGTTCGTATATTATTTTCGTATGACTTTTACCAAGAGCTCACGTTGTGAGAACTTTCGTTTTTTGTTTTCCGGCCAGGTGATTGAAGCTTTTAATTAAAAGAATACAAAGCCGAATTTAGGATTTCGTAAAATACGGTTCCAGGACTGTTGAACGGGACTCTACGAACTCCAAATCAGCACTCCTACATCGATATCTCAAACGGATGGCCGTATGTTTTGGAAAATAAATGCGCGATCAAGCGAGGACATTGACGTCCCAATCCTCCTGGAACAGCTGAGAATGAGGGAAAGCGGCCTTGCTTCTTTCCTTCTCGCTTCAGCTGACCTTCTCGAGGGGACGAAGGGGGGAGGAGGGGGAATGAGAATCGCGACATGACTTGCCTCGTCGGCCTCGTCGGCCGTGTTCGATCGCGCTCTTCTTTTTCCAAAAATACGGCAAATCGTTAGAGATATCTCTGCATGAGTGATGTTTTAGGCTTTTGCAGCGTCCCGCCTATGTCTCCACCTTTGTTTTGTGAGCTCTAAATTTCGGCTCAGAATTTTTTTAAACTTCATAGAAAGAAATGGCAATTTGTTTATAAACTTTAAAATTAAAACCTCAATAAAAACACATATAAACAAGCCTATAATTGTTACATCGCAGTCAGTCCATGCATTACTCCGAGAGCCCCCTTCTACCCACTTAGATTAACAATTTGTCCGAAATCCTTACACTAGGGGATAGCGAATGGAAATCATGGTTTTCAACGGCCAAAGATTACGCATATTTATTTTCCTCTCATTTCATAAATATTAAGGTTTACACTGAAAAAAGAACCAAAAAAAACCCCATCCACCTGTTCGACCCCTATACCATTATAAGAAACATATGAAATGTTATACACATTATTTTCTTAATGAAGATGGCTCTTCACTTGGCGTATGGCCGTGTTTGTCAACCATACTTTTTCTGTCAGATGGCACTAAATGGTATTGTTTTCTTAGACCTGTTTTAATAATCTTAGAATTGGCAATATCTCAACTAAATAGACGTCGCGCATTCCACCGACAATCTTTGGTGTGCTTTATGATTAAATTTTGAATTCCGCTAATAAAACTATGTACTCCTAGATCAAACAATGGCGGCTTGGAGAAAGAATAAAAGGCTGCAACACAGCGGCTTGACAAAAGTCCCTGCTCCGACAAGAAATATCTTAGGCGGGCAATAATACCATGCACGGAAATAACAGTTAGAAACACTTTTCACAACGGCTTTCTGTTTTTAAGTCCTGTATAAACGCATTGCCCCCCCCCCCCCCACCAAAAAAAAATATATATATATATATATAGGTCCGATACAAAGATTCGGCTAGTTTATGTTGACTTGACGATTTGTCTTTAGGAACCATGTGTCTTTATGATTGCGTGTTGATCTAATTAATTAAGAATGAGAAACAAACACCAGTTGCTTTAAAAAAGCGTTCTTAGATTAGAGAATATCTGTTAAATATATTTCTATCTCGTTGCGTCGGCTTGATACGCAAATAATACTGCAATAAAATCTATAGTAAAAGGAAATACTTTCTTACTGTATACGACACATTACAACAATATTAAATATTACAAAGAAACACAGTGGAGGGAAACGTAATTTCCATGTTCGCACTCATGTACTCCTCTGCATCATGCCTAACGGCGCAGCAGATATACCTGTAAATAAATAAATAAATAAATAAATAAATAAAATTCACTTCTCTTGTTATTTAACTGCTGCCTTCAAATTTCATCAAAGACAGTATCACAAAGAAGTTTGACAATGGAGTAATTAGTTTTATACCCATTCAGGACGTAAAATGAAAGAAAAAAAACATATATCCTGTCATGATGACAACAACCCGAGACAGGAGATTGGACGATAAAATCCATAATGATAGAGATAGAAATAAAAATAAAAAGGGTGGCAGACAATATTTTAAACTTCTGCTTCGTTTATTCAGTCAGTTCACTTTCTCACAGTCACCAGACCACAGGCAGTGGAACATGCTGTTTTAAGTTTGTGAGTATATTGACCTTTTTTCTTTCGCTACAACTTTGGATTTTCTTTTTCGTGCCCCACCATTGCCTTTTGTGGTTTGTTATCATGGTACAGTTTCCCCAGTTCACCTGCAAACTGTCCTTTTCGTATTCATCCCAAATTGCTGCCACGTAAAGTATAATGCCTAAAGTCACCCTGCCTTTTTCCGTTTCCTTATAGTTGTCGGTTAGCGAATAGACATAAAGCTAGCTCAATGACTTTCTACCATGGTGGCCTCTACTATGTGCTCGAACACGAACGCTGGAAGTTGGCGTTCGGCGTTCGGAACAGTTTATATGGGACGAAACAAGAAATCCAGGACTTGCCCACCATCACATGAAAATGGCAGAGTTTAAAATGTAATGTCGAACTATAAAAAAACAAACGAAAGAACTGGAATGTCCACTACAAGCCCCAAGGAATGCCGCGGAAAACATTCAGTGTATAACGACTTTATTCATGGGATCACAATATAAATCAAGCATATTTATAGTTTTAATCAGCTCGCCCATGGTAAAGAGCAATGTACTAAGAGAGTACTAGTCTTGCACTGTTATGAAACTCCTTTCAAAGCATACTTAAAGTGCATATTTCATTTACAAATAGCATACTTTCGTAAGCAGTCCTTAATTTCCGAGGCTCTGTAAACAGGAGCTCTGCACCGTTAAAATAAAAAAGTACACTAAATTATACCAAAGATACACTGCACATATTTAAACTACGCTAAAATTTACTTTTGATTAAATTTCTGTTTCATACAAGTAAATATACTTTTAATGAAATTTTTGTTTCATGCAAGTAAAAAGTTCGTATATTGTTTTCGTGTTGCTTTTACCAAGGGCTCAGGTTCTGAGGACATTTGTTTTTTTGTTTGTTTTCCGGTCAGGAGACTGAAGCTTTTAATTAAAAGGATGCAGAACCGAAATTAGGATTTCGCAAAATACGGTCCCCTGCAGGGACGTTGAACGGGACTCTGACAAACTCCAAAACATCCCGCATACATCAATATCTCAAACGGATGGCCGTGTCTTTTGAAAAAGAAGGGCGCGATCAAGCGAGGACTTTGACGTCATCGTATCCTCCTGGAACGGTTGAGAATGAGGGAAGCGTTTCGCTTCTCTCCTCCTCGCGTCGGCTGACCAGCTCGACAGGCGAAGTGAAGCGGGGAGAGTGAATGAGAATCGTGACGTGACTTGTCTCGTCGACCGTGTTCAATCGCGCACTTCTTTTCCAAAAATACGTCAAACCGTTAGAGATATCGCTGTATGAGTGATGCTTTAGTGTTCTGCAGCGTCGCGCTTATCGCTCGAGCTTTGTTTTGCGAGCTCCAAATTTCGGTTTATAATTCCTTTAAACTTCACAAAAAAAAATGGGAATTTGTTTTTAAATTTTTAAAATTAAAACCTCAATAAACAAAACAATGCCTCAAGCTTATAAACAAGCCCATAAATATTACATCGCAGTCCGTCAACGCATTACTCCGAGCGGCCCTTTCTACCCACTTAGACTAATGATTTGTCCGAAATCCTTACACTGGGGGAATAGCCATTGGAAATCATGGTTTTCCACGGCCAAATATTGCATTTATTTTCCTCTCATATCATAAATATTATGGTTTCTATTGAAAAAAGAGAAAAAACATATTCACCCATACGACCCATACTCCATAACAAGAACCATATGAAATATTATTTTACATTTCTTTATCAACGAAGATTGCGCTTCACTTCGATGTATGGCCGTGTTTGTCAACCATACTTTTTCTGCCAGATGGCATATAAATGGTAAGGTTTTTTTAGACCTGTTTTATTAATCCTTGAATTGGCGATATCTCAATTAAATTACGTGGCGCATTCCACCAACAATATTTGGTGTGCTTTATGATTAAAATTCTGACACCACTAATAAAACTACCCAATTTTCACATACTCCTTTATATATTTCCTTCTTACAATACTATGGCATATGAGTCGTATGGGTGCATATATCTTTTTCATTAGGTTTCATTATCGGCACTACATTCCTCGATTTCCTTGTGAGCGCCGCCATTTTGGTGCTTAGTGGAGAGCGGAGCGGGTAGCAACCATTTCGATTACAGAATGCGATTTCCTGTGTTTTGAATGCGGCGTCACGAGACTCGGGCGATACCATTTTCCTCTATCGCCAAGGACTCTTTTAACACTTCTGGAGGACAACCTCCCCCCCCCCTTTCCTGGGTTTCATAACAAGCTTCGCTCCGTGGATCTGATTGGCCTAAAAAGAGCCACAGCGTCCGCTTTTGCCAAGTTATTGTAGACCAAGTAGACATTATGAAACTCGCGACCAAGCTCAACAAGATCGAAATTTGGCACCGATGGTTATAACAAGTGCTAGCGGCAGAACGCTGCAATGTGATTTCCCAATAACGGTTCAGAAAACAGCAGCTGCGTGTAACAAAAATGACGCTTAATTCGTTTTTTTTTTAATAGCTCGCTATGGGTGCGGTTGTCGCCTGTTACGATTTTTAACGTCACGTTGTTTCACGCTGTACATTAGTCAACGATAGAATATGAGACTATCAGTGTGTTGATTTCGATCTGGATGTTCCCGTGGGTGACGTGCGACAAAGCTGCGCACGAGCGAACAATGCGATCAAAGTTTGATCTCGATGACGCGAAGACACTCTGTTTAGCGATTCTCAAACCATTTTTAAGGTAAATAAGATACTAGAGTCATTCAGAAATCGTAGCCGCGATACCACCCAGAGCTAGTTGGTGGGAAACTAAATGTCTATTTTTTTTTAAAGAGTAAGTCGAGCATGAAGTCGAGGACTATGCACCCGGCGCGGACTATCTAAGGACGGACACTTTTTCCGCCAAAATGAGCCCCAACAGATAGAGACCGAGTGAGGACTAGACTCTGAAAAATGTGGTATCTATACTGAAAAACATACTTGTTTGTTTAAAAAACGAGAGCTGAAATCCAGTCCTGCTCACTTTGAAACAGCTGCGGTTAGGAGCAAAATGAGCCGTTTGGAGGCCTTTTCATGGAGTTGATACTAGAGTTTAGAGCGGTAGTGGCAAAAACAAGACACAAACGTGATACCCTCGAACGTTTGGGCAATCTGTTGCGTAAAGAAGGTGGTTTTTTGTTCGAAAAAAATATTTGTCTCAAAGTTATGAATTGGGTGTGGTAAGATAATCTATATAATTAGATATAAAAGTAAATATAGGTATTTCTTTTCGGAGCAATCACAGTGCACTAGAATTTTCGATCAGATACACATTCCACAAAGAGACGACTGACTGTAATCTTAGATTAACTTCAGATATGTGAAAAAAATAGTAACTAGATTTAGTTCTCTTTTTCTTATAATACCTACATTGTTTTTGTGCCCCTTTAATATTTAATTCTAAAATACCTACTGCTCCACGAATGATATGCAAGGTATTCATCTTCAGGAAAGATAAATACCCCCCCTCCACGTTGGACCTTGGTGCCCAGCCAGGCGACACGATCGCCATTTGCGCCAATGTACCATTTCAAGGAGTGTGTACTCCTTGAAAGAAAAATAAACTGATTGATTGATTGATTGATTGATTGATTGATTGATTGATTGATTGATTGATTGATTGATTGATGCAATTTTAATGGATCCGTACGTAGTGCAATGAAGCGAAATTCGTCATCCCTATTTCATATTCACTTTTGAAATCAGAAAGAATAGCCAGCATAATGTTTTTTTTTCTGATTTAATACCAGTTGGTTCCTTGATATCCTCTCCCACGGCAATCTCTTAATTCACCCTGCTGGCTCCTTGCCGGTACATTAGATTTCCTTTCATGTGCCCATCTCCGATTTCACCCCAAGCCGTCATTAAGTCATCACGCCATGTGAGTGAATAGCGGGAAAGTCGCCGAGAAGTAAAGGGTTCACGAAGCAACGACACAGTATGAGATCAACAGGGAGTTTTAGCAGGCCGTTTTCTACACGAACGGTTCGCCCTCGAACGCATCGGCGACGCCACTGCGCATGCGCGCGCGAGTCGTTCGGGACTTTGGGAGGCTCTTCTCGTTCGTTTCTCCCATTCCGGCTGCTGGAGTCGTCACCGCAACGCAGCCAGCACCGTTCACGACTCGGGTAAAACAAAGATGGCGGTCGGTTCGGCGACTTCCTTCGCCGGTCCAGCCGAGCGTTAGGTTTAGGACAGCGGGAGGCGATTTGCCGCCCTGTTAGTCTGCTTCATTTGAGAGGTTTAACCAAATCATTTCGAAGACTGCTCACAATGTGCTCGCAATGGTAAGCGATCGTGAATGCTGTAAAGCATGCTAGTAAATTTTTGCGATATGCGGGCAGACTAGCTGCCGTGGTGACCGCGAGCAGACGAAATGATTTGGTTCGACGGCACACAACGTGAACGGTCGTTCAAGTTCAGGATGACGTAGACACACCACATACCTTTACGGTCGTCTAGATACTTTTTACTCCATCTAGCTTCTGCAGTTCTTGAAATTCCGACCGGCAAATGTTACATCGGCCGTCTTGTTTACATCAGTCGTACGCCGGAAACACGAACCGCCACCACGGTGTCCGCCCCGGATTTACACGTTGCAGAATGTTTTACATGTTCACTAGAAGATGGCGCCACCGTTAAGCACTATCATCATCATCGTTTACACGGTCGCGCAACTTTCACGATTCGCTAAAGTATGTCAAATTTCACGTACGGTTTCACGGGACGGACCAGCAGTACCGTTCGTGATTTCAGGAACCGTGTGCTTCAAAAACGACTCGCTAAAATTCCCTAATGTCAAATGTCCGTTCCGCTATCTTAAACGGTAATCTACACGAAACTCATTTTTTTTTTTTCAACCTAGAGTCACTGAGTGCTTCCTAAACGCAGGGTATGGCGAGCCCTAAGCAACTTAATATTGCTCCGCAGCCAATTGGGATTTTGGCGTTAGCCAATCAGAAGGCGGAAGAACAAATCAGAAAACAAGGAGCGTGTGCATGTTAAACCGAGTGTTGGGAAGTACTTTAAGTACATTGCACTTAAAGTAGTACTTCAAGTAGGTTTAAAAAACTTGTACTGTACTCGAACATGATTAAAATAGCGCGAACTGGACAGGGACGAAACAAAAAGGCACACGTACGACAGGACTAGCGCTATTTTTATCATGTCTAATACGAACCAACTAGCCCAATCAAAAGTCATGTTACTCTCTGAACATGTACGTGTACTTCACATAAATTATTATTTTTTTCTGGTACTTTCCGAGAAAGCACGACTTCCGACTTCAGAGCACATTCCACAGATTTGGTCTTCTTAAATATGCATTGCAAAATGATGCTCTGTCAACAATATCTCCCCCAGAAATACTGGGGAGATATGGTACTCTCACCAGAAACGCCGAGCAGACGACGCATCGCTCCGTTTGTACGTGCAGCTGGCGGCTTTCCCGCAGTATATTGAACGCTCGTTACATCTCGCTAGGTCAGCGCAAGCGAGGAGTTTCAAGATATTAGGGATGACATTCCTTTACGAGAGGATTGCTACCGAAAGCTACTGGACTGGCGCTCTCCTATTTACGTTTAAACCTCTTGGGGGAAAGCCAGTTCAAGCGGCGATAAATTGAAAAGTCGGAGAGACTCTCGGACAAGTGCCACACTGTTCTGCAGATCGCGAAGGATCATCATCGTTCTCTGAAGGCTGCTAAACATGTTGCTCTATGCAGCACAAACAAAAGACAATGCACATCCATTCGCGGTTCTCACGTAAACTAAGTCGAACATAACTTACTATATACCAAGTTCCCACATAAGGTGACATATAAGCAGAGAGTAACAAAATAATCTTAAGAAATGACGGGTTTAAAAAAGAAAATAACACGCAGATCTGAATTGGCGACATAGGGGAAGATGGGTAACCCTCTGCTGACAGGAATTGGTTCTCGCTGAGAGGTAGCGAGCGTGGGTTATTGCGGTGCAGATATGGCGATTCGAATGAACGTAATGAACCGAGTATGGAAATGGTATTGATGTTTTCATTTTGCTGGCCATGTCACTCAAATTGTTTGGTTCTGCAGTTAGAATGTTGAATCTAATCTCTTGCATTACTCGAAACTTTGTGAATGCAGCATGCATACTTCGTTCACTCTCAACCCTCATCAGACGTAGGCCAGAGTTTGGTTCCATAGTATGGAATTCGCTCGGTGCATCTGATGACAGCCCGTATAAAATTTATTCAGCGACGTTTTGTTCGTATAGTCTATGGCAGATATTTTGGCCGAATGCTCTTTTATAATTATAAACGCTTACTGCACAAGATAGGTCTTCAAGTTCTAACCGTGAGAAGGCGGTCACGTGATGCTACCTTTTTGTCCAAAATAATTCACAGTGTTATAGACTCTGAGCTTTTGTGCAGAGTGCAACTGCAGTGTACCTGCTAGTTTGAATAGGAGTGTTTTTTTTTCATTTTAACCTTGTAATCAATATATGTTATCACCTATAACCAGAATTCAGTCATGTGTAAATTATTTTGGGCATGTAGACTTCGCCATTTTTTGCAATGACGTTATTTTAGGACGCAGCTAAATGACACGCTTACTCTTTTTTAGTAGTGCATTTTTGCTTTGTTTGCGTCTATTTTATATACAGGCCGGGTGTTTCACGAAAAGTGGACAAATTCTATATTGCGAAAACTACGCATGGCATTAAAATAAAGGCCCTTGTCGTTGTGGTCCTAGGCCAGAGGCCTATTTAGGAAAATTATTGAAGTTCGGTATAATTAAGTTGTTGATTATTTTTCGCATAAATAATTCTTTTATAATATTGAGTTTAAGGGCATGGTATCAATTAGAATCTTGCGGAGCATGATCGAAAAACACTAAATCAACAAATTGCAGAATGATAGAAGGCACGCACATATTTTACGGCGTTCTGAAAAACCGCACAACTTCGACGGGCTCTTATGTTTCGGTTTGGAATCGGAGCGCTTTTCGGCACCGACGGCACCGCGCCCCGTGGAGGAATAGTGCCACCAGCCTCTGCTGCGCTGTCTTCGCGCACCGCAGCAGAAGCTGGTTGCACTATTCACTCCACGGGGCGCGGTGCCGTCGGTGCCGAGAAGCGCTCCGATTGTGTGCGGCTTTTCTGAAAGCCGTAAAATGCTTCCCGTGCCTCTTGTCGTTCTGCAATTTGTTGATTTAGTGTTTTTCGATGATGCTCGGCTAGATTCTAATTAAAACCATGCCCTTAAACTCAATATTAAAAGAAATTAATGTACGCGGAAATAGTTAACTTAATTATAATTTTCCTAAGTAGGCCCCTGGCCTAGTACCAAAACGACACAAACCTTCTTTCTTTTTTTTTTTTTTTTGGTGCAATGCATAGTTTTTGCAATATCGAATTGTTCCCCCTTCGTTAAACACCCTGTATGAACACAGATATTTATGAAAGTGCATTTTCTTTATATCTGCACCTTTTAAATCTTATGAGGTTGTGCCACATTACAGAAAATATTTTTTATGGGCGCAAATAAAGACATGAGGATGACGATGATGATGATGTTTCTTATTTGCTTGCTTTTGTAGCATATCGCAGTAACCTACACGTGTTTAGTTTAGACATATCTATAATTTCTAAGTTAACAAATAAATGACAAGTGGTTTGACCGTTTGGTATGTCATAAATTATACGGAGCATTAATTTCTGAATAACAGGTACTTAACATAAATTAGTGTTTTGTTCTGGCCCAGCCTAGCATGCAATAATTCAGGTGAGAGCAAAATAGAGAACGGTATAAGCAAATTTAATCCGTTGAGGGAGAATATTTTTATGGCGTGACATAATGCGCACGACTTTAGATAATTTTTTAAAATGACACTATTGACATGGTCATCCCAAAACATGTTTTCTGAAGAGAAAGATCGCCGAATGATTCAAACGACTCTACTATGTCGACTGTTTGTGACTGATTCGAACGGTTCATTACCACGCTGCATGTCTTTTTTTTAGGGCGAAAAACTACAGCTTTAGATTTTGTTATATTAACTGACAGCGAATTCTTGTGCGACCATGTTTCCTAATTTCTCTGCAGTACACTATTCGCATACATTATTGGTAGGGCTGAACGTCGATTAAAACTTGTAACTTAATTAATCGCCAGCCTTTAATTAATTAATGAATCGATCAATCGGTCTCGTTCATTTCCTTGCATAATATATAAAAAAAAAAACATTTTTTTGTTGCTTTTTTGTATAATGTGACAAACGGCGCGATATACAATTTTGGTTTCGAATAAACCTCGATGTTTGTTGAGAACAATTCAAAGACGCTCACACTCACAAGGTATTACTTTATCCGCAGAGGCAAAGAGGTTCGTAGATATTCTCCGGCAAAAGTGCCCTCCTTGATAGTTCACAATAGTCTCTGCTGTACTAAACGGACACTCGCATGGCGTTGAAGTGGCCGGGAAGCGTGCAACCTTCTGCAATTGTCTGGAGTTACAGACAATATCGCCCCTACAGTTTACTTCAGGCTAAAATTTCACCTAAATTTAGCCCTTCGTACAGGTGTACTCGTTCACGCCTGCGTGGCGAAAGCGTTGAATTTTTACTTTCTTTTAGTTCGTCGTCATTTTACCGATTAACCGGTTAAAAAATGTAATCGCGGTTAAAGCATTAGTCGAATAATCGGTTGGTTAGCCGATTAATTGCCTAGCCTTAATTATTGCGCCGTCTCCGAAAACATCTACTCAGCGGCCAGTTTACTTTATTTAATGTTCGCTGCCGTTTACAAAAATAACGATTACCTCTAAAACGATGCATACCACTTTGAAAAAAAAAATCTAAAAAACAACAACGCTGTGTAGGGGAATGAAAGGGCACCAGGATAGCGTGCGCTAAAAACTACTTTTACTTTACTTTGAAAGTAGATTGTATTTAAGTACCTTACCTCAAGTACATTGCGGCCAGTGTACTTTGTACTTTTCAGATGTACTTTACCGAGCACTAATTCAACCACACCCTGTGTTCCTTGAACTGCCATTGACTAGACAAAAGAAATCTTTGCCTGTGACCAGTATTGGCTTGCTTCGCTGTCTCATTAACAATAGAAAAATACTAAATTTACTGGTTTTTATTCTGAAAAAGAATTGTCAATTCGAGGAGGGATTCTAGCAGGCATAGACACGACATTTACACACTGCTAACAAGAAAGCTGCATCGGCTGATGGGAGCGCCTAAAAATGGATCCCACAGCAAGGAACTTGAACATAATTAGCCACCTCCTGTGCTGCCAGTGACTGTAGTGGACATTGTATTAGACAGGAACAAACAACAAGTCAGAGCTGTAGCAATCATGCACACAAATATCGGAGTAAATATACGAGCAGGCCAACAAAACCTAGCAAACGCTAAACATAAAAAAAGCAACAAAAAAAAACAACGTCGGTCAGAACCAACTACGCTGTTGCCTAATTAAGAGATTAGCTGCAGAGATGATTGAAAGGGCCGCGGCAGGTTTCCCGTGTAAACTGAACTTGTGTCTAGGTCACACGACATCATGTGACATCATTCTTCGCGCTAAATTTAGCGGTTAAACTGAATTGGAGTATACGTCAGGTGACATGATGTCATGTGACGTCATTTCCCGCTTAATTTAGCGGGGAAACTGGATTGGTGTTGACGTCAAGCGATGTCAAATTTTCCGCTACATCTAGCGGACAAACACAAAGCCAGCTGCCTTTGTCTCTAACCGTGAGTAGAGACAGGGACGGCCGACATTCAGTCTACCCACTCATCATTCTAACCGTTCATACAATGAGGTACAGACCAAGACAGTTAGCCGTTGCGTCTACCCAGGTATAATTCCAACTCGAGTTCGGTGCTTTGACGTCACCGCGCGCCCTCGTTTCCTCCTCTCTCAGTTACTATCCGAATGACCCGTTGCACTCCAAGTGCGGGTGCTGTCATATACTTTTTGAACTTTCCCGGATAAATAAGCGACGTTTCTAAGGCACCTTTAACTGCTTTCGTCACGCGTGTCCTTCCTGCCGACAGGCCGCTAAACTAGGTGGCCTTCCGATGCGTGAACCTTGGCGGCAATCTCGGAGTCTTCCGGGACCGCTCACGTGGAGGCCTATCTTCTTACATCTCGAGAGGCGATCACGGAACAGAGGAGGACGGAGTCGTTGCACCGAGCGCGGCCAAGCGCGCGCGAGCCAATAATACGTGTCGACACTCGAAAAACCCAGACAAGGAAAAGCCAAGAACTGCATTTTTACGGGGGATGTGTTTATGCGGTGGTTTTTTATGAACAACCGGCATGCTCGGGTGTAACACAGAGCCGTATACATGTTGTAGATTAAATTGTTATATGGAGCGTATAGGCCTCACGGGGGTAATTTTAAAACACGGACATATCAATATTCCCGACGGGTATTGCACTTGGCACCAAGTGATTTCTTGCCGGGTACTATGGATTGATGCCTGGTTAATATGGACACCTACGTTCCCTTCAAGAAAGCGTCCGTAATGTGAGTTATCCATAAAAACGAGACAAAATGCGAGTATTTACCGAATTCATACCTGAAAATGTTCTTTATAGCGGGATGTGTATGCTAACTGGTTTCGTATTAACAAGTCTTCACTGTACTGACTCAGGTAAACAGAGATTTTTTTTGTATTATTAAAGAGCTAAGCACGGTGCGTGGTGACAGCTAACAGTTTGTTTATAAGTAAAAAAAAAAACGGTTGCTTGATCATGCTGGCAAAGACAGGGGGAATGTTTTTGAGTTAATATACGCGTAAATTGTGTGAGTTGGGCATGCTTTCTGTGTGTGATTGGGGGCTAGTGCAACCACACACTTTATGTATATGCTAGCTCGACACATTCTATTCCCCCTTGTCAGCATCAAGCTACTGTAATATTTTTATAGACCGTTGAGAAAATCCCGAGCGTTGCCATCTCTGGCTATGAAACTCCTTGTGCGCTTCCGCAGAATTTCTGTAGAATGTCACACGCAGCTCCCTTGTTCATAGCTCAGTGACTTGGCATTTTACACCTAAAAGAGAAACGTTGGAAAGGTGTTAAGATTTCTTATCAAAATTCTGAAATAGCTTTCTGACCGAAGTGATTACTCACTACTCGCGTAAAAAAGATTAAAAATACGCGGCTTTATTAAAAAAAATTTACAAAATCACATGCTTAGGAATAGCATGGACGTGGTCCAGCTGGCCATGTGGCCTTTACGAAACCGAGGTTCAGACGGACGACTAAAGTTTGGTTCACAAATAACGAGCAGCTCAGGATCAGCGCAGCAATTTGCGCCAAGTTCAGCCCTGATTTAGCAGTCTGTTTGCTCCCTCACCACAGAGGGTTCCTCATCACAACATTTAACAGGCAACATGAGCACGAGTGATGATCTGCTTGGGTGGACTTACCAATAGGCAGTGTAGGTAGCCGCCTACAACGACGAAATTTGGGGGCGGCAAACTTTAAAGGGTGGCTGGAGTGGCGACAGCAATTTTCAAGTTAATTTTGTGCACACCGCACGTTGTAGTCAAGACCCGCTGTAAATAAAACTTCCCTGGAAATCGGAGTGCACAAGACTTACGTGCCGTGTAACCGAGTTATGGCATGCGCTATTCCAGTGAGCTTCACAGTCATCATGGTGTCAGATTCAAAGAACTGTCTGGCTTAGGGAAGACAGGTTTGAACAAACTGGAAATCATGTTATCTCCTTTAAACTATCAGCCTATATCCATTACAAATATTGCTTGCAAAATACTTCAACATATCCTATATTCAAAGATCATCAGGTATTTAGAGGATAAAAAGTAGAATTTTCTCTCACCAGAATAAATTTCGCACGAGGAATTCATGTGGAAATCAATTCGCAGGCTTCGTACATGAAATTCACATTTCGATCGATTCTGTTTCTCAGGTCCATGCTGGGTTTCTTTAATTTTCAAAATCATTTGATTGCTTACGACATTATTATCTGTTGTAGAAACTAACTAATTTAAAATGAGATAACAGCGTGGTTCTTTGGATTAAGAGTTGGGTTTCCGGCAGAACCATATACACAGTCGTAAACTCTCATAATTCATCAAGTATTCCCATTTCCTCAGGTGTTCCGCAAGGCTCAGCTCTCAGTTCTCTACTTTTCTTGTATATTAACGATCTGCCATCGTCTCTTTCCTTAGGCATTCCTACCTTTGCAAATGATTGTGTTTTATATCGACAAATTTCAAGCACATGCTATTACATCAGTGTACAAGGCGACCTCACTAAAATATATTAGTGGTGCTCGTCTTGTCTTGTTAAGCTAAACCCTTCAAGTGCAAACATATTTCGTTCAGTAAAGATCTCCTTTTCATACACACCGACTCCATTGACTCTAACTGTATTGAGTCTGTTTATTCATATTAACAGTCTGATCTTTACGTCGATTGGCATTTATCTTGGAAAGATAATATTCATTGAATGTTGTCTTCCTGCAATCGCTCTCTGGATTACTTAAAACATAATTTTCGTGGTGTTCCTTCTAACTTTAAGAAAATTGAAAATTTCTCAATAATTCCGCATAGAACATGCATCGAGCATATGGGACCTTCATCAATGCATGTCTCATTAGAGGAATACAAGCTTTCAAATCCGAGTCACGCGTTTTCTTTTTTACCGAGAATTACCGTCATTCAAGCATCACCTTATAAAGCAATTGAGAGCCGACCTTGTTTGCCTTAAGACGAAAACTTTCTTGCTTATACCTTCACCGAATTTTTTTCACGCCTTCTTTCCGTTTTGATTTCCTTACCCAGTCATCTTTCTTTTTGCGCATCGTCTTAATCCCTTTCGTAAAATTGTACGTTACACCTGCCGTATCCCTTCATTTCTATGAAGAGGTACGGCAGGTGTCACTATGCATACTGGGCCGCATAAGCGGGTCGTATGCTTTTACACCTGCCGTACCCTTGTGCATACGCCTACCGTACCTTTGTGTAGGCTTTTACACCTGCCGTACTTTTGTGCACACGGGCCCCTTTGGTCGTGTACCGTTTCGAGCATGCTCTGCTCGAACCCTTGAAATGAAAGCCTCTGCAGCTGCTCAAAAATTGTTCTATGTCTGATACGCTCTTGGCGAATAATTGTTTCTTAACACGTTGGATGCAGTAATCGTAAAGGGCCGACACTTACACAGATCTCAGCGGCCCACTTAGACCCAGTTGACAGCTGGCTCTCCTAGCAGGCGTTATGAGGCATAATATAGCTCCGTATCCGGTCAAGGTAGTTTCGGTTTTGGATTGGGCGTTTCTGCTTCGGCACCCTTCTCCTCCTCCCTTTTTGTTTCCTTCTCGCGTCTCTTGGATCTCGGGCAATCGCTTATATGGCTCCGGTAGAGCTCCTCGGCTCCTGCTTTTTGTTGTGGACAACGTTTTGTACTGCTTTAATGATAGAAATCAGGCAAAAGTTGGTCTAAAATATTTTTGTTTCTAAATTGCAAACAAATAAATATTTTGCTTTGTTTCTTTAAAACATTGAAATTATACCATAGCCACATTGTCTTTTGACTGATGAAGCCTTTTGAGATCAACAACAGTAAAGAGTTCGAAAACAGTTTATTTCACCACAATCATATACGAAGAATTACTTGACACCATCGATACGTTTAATAAAAAAACAGATACCTACATAAATAAATTAATACAAAGGAGTTCAACCTGTCTAAGAATCTGTATTAGATTTTTAGAGGAGCGAAATTAACAAACACTATCCAGAGGGAACATGCTGAATAATCCACTCACTATCACGCGGACGCAGGCATAAAGCGGAAATGTAGAGATAAAAAAAGCCGTCACTATTATTACCATTCATAAGAGAGCAAAGTACACACAGCATAAAAAAATTCCCGGCTAGTTTAAAACACGCGAATTGACAGCCCGAATCTCGCTGTAGGTGAGTGATGACAAAACAATAAGAACTTTTTGAAAAATGTGAGCAGATTAAACATTTCTATCCATTCCCTGAAATAAATTAGTTACCCCAAAAAAGTATGACTATCGCAGCATTTATAGGCAGGCAGGACAGAAGTACATACCCACGGTAAGATCACATAATAAAATATATTAGCTCATGAAAATGCAAAACAGGCGTTGCAACAATACATAACCTATGTTCCCTATATCGTGGGACACCATTATTAAATCTGACAGACAAAATGCTGCACACAGTTTCCTGAGCAGGAAAGAATGACATCTAAATACATAAATGAAGGTTCAGCACAAAAGTCACAGATGAACAAGTGTAAGTCCTTGGCCTTATCAAGATCATGATCTGACACATAGTCATGTCTTGGTATTATGGACACCTCCATTCCCCAGAAAATTGCCCCTTTTGTGAGTTGTCCGTAATAACTGTTCAAGGTCAAGTTCACAAATAATAAACAAGCGTTCTACAAAAGCCTTCATACAATGGTGTCAACTCGCTGGCCTCTTCCACTTCACGCCTGACATAGCCTTATCATAAGTGGCAAGGGAAGTGGATTGTCTTCATAGTTATTCAAAGGTGCACAGATGCCCTATGACCGCTCTTAAGGCATGTCCTGTCGGTGGATGTGATATACACGGGGAGAAAAGGGCAAGTTACTCATTTGGCTGGAAAGCACCGAAACAATTAACCCCCTTTCGGTGCCCAGGCCAAAACCACACCAGTAAAGCTCTGGGTGTCCTTTTTGACCCCAAAATTCACCAATCGTGTTTTTGTTTTGTTGTCTTTGCGTTTGCGAATTTTGTCAGGAAGCTTCGTGCCTGTTTTCACGAGACAAAAATGCACGTATTTACTCAATGTGTTTCCAAACTAGCTGTTTACAGTTTGAACTGTGGGTCTCTGCATTAACAAGGTGGATTGCGTTAACAGATCGGTTCTAAAATATTTTGTCCATATTGCTGGGTGTCTACACACGAACTCATCTCTGTTGCGTCACGGCGCGGTGGTGGCGCGTCGGACGCACTTCCGGTCCGGGGCTGTGGGCGGAAGGGCCCATGTGAGACGTGTATTTCTGCGTTGTTTTGAAAGGAACCAGACAAAAACCTGCCTTCTCGTCAAAATGCCGCGACTGGGGCTGTAGCAAAAGAGTCGAGAGAGGTTTGAAGGTCAGTTTTCATGTGCTCGGTTCGTCCGAGAACGTGGATATGTGCCGTAGAAAAGGAAAACGAGACGCCGTCGGACCACGATTGCTTGGGCGGAAAGCACTTTGGGTTGAATTCACGGATACTTATGGTCATCAGATTTATTTGTTTTGTTCCGACATGAACGCCGGAAAACCGTCAAGTTGTACGGACCACCTGCAGACTACGTTCAGTGCGTCTTCAAGTTCAAACAGCCGCCTGACTGTTCGAACTGTCGTCTGCTCTTTCAAACGTTTCTGCTTGTCGTCTGCTCTTTTAGAGGACACCGGCCCGTAGACCAAACATAGGCCCGGTACTTGCGATAAGTAGTAAGTGCAGGTCTCAAAAGACTTAAGTTTGAAGGTTGGTAAGCAGGCTCGGCGTAAACAGTAGATACAAGGAGATGTTGATCATTGTTACCAGTATACATCACCGACTTAGTGATGCCTCATTCACTTGGTCCGATTCTGCTTTCGATTTTCAGTTTCGACGTCGACCATCTCAGCTACGGTTCACGCTTTTGCAGCCTGAGTGACGTAGCTACTGAAAATTGCGAGCGAAATCTCATCATGTGAATCAGGCTTTAGCGTACATTCTGCGGCGTCCACGTGGAATGAATCGCCGCATGTCAGATTATTCACGCCAATTTTTGTGGTGTAACGAGCCTCGTTAATTGGTAATCGGCAATGTCTGACTACTGAGCCTCGCTCAAGTAGTCAGACATTGCCAGGAAGACGTAGAATCAACAATTCCAACGCGAAAAAGAGCGCGGGGACTCACACCGACGCCGACAACATCGGATTTCAATGATTTGTTTATGGGCGACGGCGAGCTTCTTGCCCACACCCCATCACGCATGCGCGGCGCCGGTGGCATCCGCTAGGAGCGCTCCGGGCGCTCCGGTTTGTTTGTAAACATGAGTTGGTGTATATTGGGTCCCTATTATCAAGACATGACTTATAAAAATGAAATTTCCTGTGCTATAACATTGTCGTAAACAATCTAGTCAAGTGCTCAGACTGCCAACAGCAGTACCGAAGTAAACGCTTTTGTTTTTACTTATAAGCAACAGGTTATACAAAACAAAGTATGACAAAACAATGCCATTAGCCTTTAAGTTTCTCTAGTTGTAGACCTTCGACTAAAGATAGAAACCGAACATGATCTAAGTTGCGGTTGAGAAAACGGACGTGCCAACATCTCTATTGCTGAGTGGTGCAACATGAACAAACAAACAGTACTTATGTGTTTTTTTCAAACCCACTCAAACATAGCGGATTGTCCAGTCTTTGGAAAGTAATAAAAAAAATTTTGATTTGAGTCTAAAACAATTTGTGCATTTTAGTTTTTGCTTGAACGTGACAACACGAAATGAACTGGCATCGAGGAAAATGTTAAAAAAAATTGAGTCCCTTGTCAGCATTTCGTGAGGTTTCCTTTGGAAATAATTGGGGACACATTTTGTAAACAACAAGGTTTTAACACTTTTACTTCTGTTCATTCTTTTTAACTGAAGCTGCACCCTTTACCTGGGGAGGAACTGGAGGTTCTCAGTGGCCTGTAATCCGTAATCTATAGCAGCAATTGAAGCTGCCCGCCTTAATTTTAAAAGAACAGTGTCCTCGCGGATATTACTTTTCTAGCTCCACTGAGCGTTTGCTTCGAGATTAAGGAAATCTTGGGTCACATGGAATCTGGAAAACTTTAACGGTTGGCTTCTCATTTGTTTTTCCATTTTAGGGGCATCAGAGAACGAAGCCGTAGGTTCTGTAGGACATCATGCGGGCACGCGACGGAAGAATAGGCCACATCGGCTGGATAATAAACAACAACACGTTCCTGCAGTTTACTAAGAAAGCGCTAAAAAAGAAAAAGCGGCGGACAGAAAAATACATTAAGGCAAAGTACGCTAATGTCAGAACAAGGTCTAGCTCTACCCTGTCACACGCACTTCATAAAACTACCTCACAGAAAAAAAAAATCGTGAACTTGTTTTTTGTTTGAGCATAGCCTCCTATACGGATGAATGAATTGGTTTTATTTAGACACTAGGTCTAGGGTAACAGGAAAAAGCCTGGCAGATCGGCACGAGAAGCGGCCGCCGAAATGGAAAACGTCGAGCGGCAGACAACGGATGAGAGGAGAGCCACGTGACTGGCGCCCCGCTGCGGTGAGACGCCGAAACACACTTCTCCCGAGCGAACGAGTGTGTTTCGGGTCCTCGCCGATGGAAAAGCTGTGCGCTGACGACCAGGTTCTCCGAGGAATGGCTCTTTGATGCCCTGTGTTATCAGCTCCTCGCGCTCCAACTCTGCGACCGGGCAGTCTATGACTCCGTCGTCGAACTGCCAGGCTTTCCGAGTATAGAGGAGGCTATGGTTTGAGGCAAGACAACTTGACCGAAGCTACTGCGTAGAACGCTCGTTGTAGAAACTCCCGACGAGCAGGCCAACATGCCGGCGTTCACGAGTCACTCCGCTGCTCACGAAGCTGGCCGTCGCGAAATAAAAAACGTCTGCGGGTGACAACGCTGGACCGGCGAGACTTAACGGACGCTCGGCCGGCGCCATAAATCACGTAATTTATGCCATGTAAGATATAAAAAAAAAATATTTAAACATGCTAATGACCCGATTGTAAGTGTTTATTAAAAAAAAAACTTTAAAATACTTTACAGCAGCGCCCCTGAGCTAAGGTATAGCAGACACACGTATCTCGGCCGCAAATCGGATTCAGTGTCCTCTCTTTACGTTTTGCTATAAAATTCTACGCCGCTAGTGCTACATTTGGTTAGAAATTGAGCGTTTCGTAATGCGTATTTCGTTTTTGCAAAAAAAAAAAAAACACAAAAAATTTGGGGGTGGAAGCGCTGTATTTCCCTGATTGCACACACGCATGGATGGAGGTATGCCCTTTATTGCGGCTTTTGTGCGCATTCAACACCATCGCTTCCCGTGCGAGGAGGACGTCAACTACCCTCGGCGTCGTTTCTCAGTGTCCGCCGCGCGAAAATATGTCACCTCTCTGGCAACGCTCGCGCGACTCACGTTTCTTTGTCCTGTTACACGGTACCATTAGAAGCCGCACAGAGCCGAAACGTTTCTACGAAGGTTAACTTCGACTTTTTTATTATTCCTTCGCCAACCTCGCTTACGGTTGAATGCATATTCGTATCTACAGACCCTTTTCATAACTCCATCAAGCAACATTGGCTGTCGTCATTTGCCGATCCCCCGAAGGTCATCCTGGTGATATCTCACACTGCCTGGTGATAGTTAGTGAGAGAAAATTGGTCTTAGGAGGGCGGGAGGAATCATATGTTGGTCTTTTTAGACTCAGGCTAGGTGGCGCAAGCTACCGGCCCTGACAAAGGGTATAGCCATTAACAGTCACCCCTCCCCAGACTTGGACGTAGTTCAACTACTCTACTCAAACTACTGTAGTTTAACTACTTTTCCGAGTAACTTGGTAACTTTCAATTACAACTTTATTTGGGTAATTAGTAGTTTAACTTAACTACATTTTTTAGGTAACTTCTACTCAAATTACAAACTACTTTCGAAATCTAGTGCTAATTTTGCTCACCACAAAAGTTTGAGCGCAGAAATAAATAAGACGCCGGCAGATGAAGTGACATTTCCGAGCAAGGGGCCCCCTCACATTCCGTTCCCACAAGCGTCCTTGGGCCAAGGTGGCGACGATTAGCCTAAACATAACACCGGCGTGCACGAACGCAGGCAGAGATGCTTAACAAGCCTTGGTCGGGTATTGACCTAATCCGGTAATACACGCAGGCGCCGCACCTCCGGCTGCAACCGTGAAAGACGGGGACACTCCGAGGGTTGTTGTTTTCATGTCTGCCTTTAGTGAGTTCTTCTCAAGCGGTTTGGGGGTTCTACGGGTATGCGCCACTGGAATGACCTCGCAGCTGGGCGCCTGTTCCCATAGTCGCCTCGTCGTCAGCGCATACTCCCTTGCAAAGCCGGACTTTCCCGCCCACAAACGCAGACACGGATAATCCGTTCATGGGAGCACCTTCCCGCTTCAAGCTACAACTGTACGAGCGACGATGCTTGTTCACGTAATCCTTCGCGTCCCTCCGATACCGTAGAGGCCGGCCAAGATTGCGAGTCACCCTTGGGAAATCCTTTCGTTGTGCTCTTCGTTTCATCTTTTGTTAAACCAACAATCTTTTTTCTTCAGTAGCGTAGCACTAGCACTGCAACGAAACGCGCAGTCGTCCGGATGATCTCATCGTCGTGGCGCGAGACTTGAACCCTTGACGGTCAGGTGCACTCGCTCAGCGTACTCTCCGAACGTCGTGGGAATAAAGAAGGGCCAGTCATAACAATCTCAAGTTGCCGAAGAAAAAATAAAAAAGGGGGAGCGTTTGTTATAAAAGACCCTCAAGCCGAGGCGAACCTCAGATGTTTCGTCATGGACACCGAAGATGCCGACACTCGCTTACCCGACCCTGCACAGCCTGTTTCTCAAATTCAACGCTGCCGTTCCCCCCAGCGCGTCGGTGGAACGTCTTTTTAGCTTGGCTGGGAACGTCTTTAGGAGGAAAAGGGGAAAACTCTCCGATAAGGACTTTAAAAGTCAATTGCTTCTGCGAGCGATTAAACTATTTTGGTGAAAACGCAAGCCATAAAATGACTGCATTTATTTTAGGCTCGCGGGGTTTTCACGGATCAAAACTGCTGTTCATTTTGCTACCACAAAAATACAAAAAGTAACTTCGAAAGTAACTTCAAAGTAACTCGCTACTTTTTACAGTAGTTAGTAGTTTACTCAATTACTATTACGAATGCGTAATTTCTACTCTACTCCAATTACTTTTGGCGTCAATACTCAGTAACTTAACTTAACTACCTTTTTTGAGTAATTTGTACATGTCTGCCCCTCCCTCCATTGAGCACGAAGCGCGTGACTGAATGCAAGTCGTCGCCGAACGCCGACGGAGGACTCGTTCTTGGTACGAGACGAGTTCACGTCGAGTGCGGACACAGCTCTCGTCTCCGATAGGGTGTTTTCATCGACGTCGTTGTGTCCACCATTTTGTTGTTTGGAGCTGATTGGCGCTTGCCGGAGGCGAGTGTTTGAAAGATTCATCTGGCACCACCAAATACGTAGTGCACCCAGGCCTATAGGGTTCATCGCGGGGCATACAACAACAAAATGGCGGAGTGACGTCACGTGAAAGCTCCCTATCCATGCTGAGGCTACGTGCCCAAACAAAGGCGGACTCAAATAATTGGCGTAGAAAGATACTAGATGGCGCGCACATTTGAAAAAGGCTCTATCGTACACACCCGTGTTTTGTCTCTCTAAGCTAGCTTGGTCAAATCTGTCCAGAACAGCTTTATGTAGAACTCGAATGGGCACCACCTTAAAATACAAGATTGACGATTATGGGCGTAGCTAACTGCAGACCCAGCCAGCCTTCTTGCCTACGTGGTTGGTATTCCACGATTGGTCGAGACGCTCGTTATGGTGACTTTAGTTTGACTAAGCTAAAATGTGTTCCAAATCTTACCCACATAAATCCGAGTTACTCCGGCTGGTCGTGTCATGTGACAACACGGCTAGAGCAACGTTGGACGCGGGTAGGTTTTCGAACGCCAAGGTACAAGACCCTTATCCTGGAGTAAGATCGAGTTAACTTTGGTATACGACCTAATTTTGCTTTAGTCAACCAAATTGAGAGTAAATGCCTCAACAGTCACCTTTTTGAAGTGATGACTACAATGATCCATCTATAGCCACTAAATTAGTTACGCTAAAAGTATCGGCACTCTGTTCCCCGATAATGATGTCGGCGCCGCCATCTTGGTGCTTGTGCAGTGAAGACGGAACTGCCGATCGTCCATGATTCAAAAGTGCAACTTCCTGAACATTAGATTCGGTGTTAGGAAGCTCTGTCGCGAACTGTTCAAACATTTGTGCAGGAACGAAAAGTGTTTCGTGGTGATTTCAGATGAAGCTTAAGATAGCTGGACAACCATGATTTAAAGCCACAAAATGTGTAAGTGTTGTTACTCTGTAGCGTAGCTTATTTAGTTGCGGAACTTCATCCTTCTTTTTAGACACACCGTAGAGCTTGTCGTTCGAAACATTCTAGCATTGCAAGAAGTGTAAAGTCACGGCGAGGTAAATCTTGACCATGTTCAGCATTGTACATTGCTTGTGGTGTCGTCACATCTGCTGCCATTGTGGTGGCTAGAGCCGCTCAATTCAACTGATTTTCCCCGGGCGCCGCCATTTTGGGTGCCTCAGTGCAGAGCGGGCACAGCTGGCGATGGACACAAATTCTAGAAACACAGCTTCCTGTGGTCGAGATACGGCGTCGGGAAGCTCGGATGAAGGTGTTTTGCTCTGTTGGAGACTGCTTTCACGTTTATGGAGTACGAAGACACGTTTCCCACAACTCCTGATAAAGTACCAGATAACTGGCAACTATGATTTCAAGCACAAAGATGGCTCTCTTGTCGGTACTCTGAGGCGTAGCCTGTTTAGTGTCACTGCTGGTGGCCTTGCTGCTCAGTGCGTAGCAACGTTACTTTATGAGCTCAGTTACGGAACTACCCTTAGACGCTGTAACACGCGCAGGGCCTCCACTTTCCTTTCAAGGCTGGCCTCCCGTCGTTCCACGCCACCGCTTTAAAGGGGGGGGGGGGGGGGGGGCGCCTGCCATGGCAACAGTATATTCTATGGAATACGTATGTTTTGAAGCACAGCGTCTGGACGGCGTTTTACCGTAATCCATGGAACACACCGTTTTAAAACGAAAGTCTAGACGACTCTTCGAACGACGAGAGGCGGACTGGAGGGAGTGGGGGAGTGATATCCACCTCTGCCGGAGTTCCATAACTGAAGTAATCTAATAACGTGGTACGTAGTTGCTGCGGAGCTGCAGCCCTACATCCTTCGCCACGGAATTTGTGCGTCTCGGACCAAATAAGTATAACCACCAGCAGGGTGCGACCACGTCACACGCAATAGACCTATTTCTATACTACCCAAGCATCAAGGATAGGGTGCCTTCATGTGCGCTTTGCTTGGGGTGATGACATCTGGCCATTTTGTTTCTAACGTTTATTTTTATTTCTTGTTCACAAGCGCGTGAAAGAGCGTGTCCCTGCACGCGCTCGTGGCGTTGACTCTGCTACAGCGACATTTTGTTTCCGGCGATTTCTTTGTATTTTTCCTGTGAGCGCGTGCTGTCGGCATCGGGTACCACAAACGATGGCATCACCCTAAACAGAGGGACATCGAGGCACCTCTAATCAAGCGAGAATGCAGGGACTGGTCGTTCCACGCGCCGCACGTGCACGCCTTCCCTGTATAAAAGATTCGAAGTAAATAACCAAAATAAAGCGTTGACGAACGCGCGTGCAAGATGCCATTTGTTTTAGGTTTTAGCTCAAGAAAGGTTAGTACATGCGCTGACGCCAGCACGTGCGGCGCGTGGTACGCTAATCCCTGCAGTCTCCTTGATGCTTGGGTACATATACACGTTTGCAAGAAGGGCTCCTGTGCGCCGCCATTTTGGGCGATGCTGGCGCCGCCTAACGTTTCCGCCATGCTGGGGTGCGCCAGGGGCACGTCACTGGGGTGCGCGATGACAAGATGGCGGCGTCTGCTGTGTCGCCGACGGCCAGGATTAGCGACACACTTACTGTTTCGGAACGCAGGAGGAGGTATCCACTCAGATTCGTAGCATCAAATATTGTAGGACGGGTCATGTTTAAGGGTTGCAGAGCTCTGACTTTTTAACGATCGCAGCCTCTGTTCCAGCACGTCGTGGAAGCCAGAGCTGCCGCGAGCGCAGCCATCGTTGATGCAATGGCCATGCGGCTTCTGGCGCTTTCTGATGAAAGCTTTGAGACTCTATACTTCGTTTCACCTTAGGTCTGCGAGCGAAGCCAAAGCTAGAAGCGCGAGCACCAGCGCTCTGTGCGTTTCTCGCCTAGCTCGCGCGCTCGAGCTAAGCCTGAACGCACGGAGCTTTCGTGCTCGCGCTTGTAGCTTCGGCTTCGCTCGCACATAAGGTGAAACGAAGTATAGATATTTTTCTAATTTTTCGATTTGTTGCTGGTTTACGTATTTTATTTAACTGTTTGTGCTTTTTTGCAGTCGAAGAGAACACCTGCATGTTTTATAAATATATATATTTTTAATTTATTCTTGCGCTCAGTGGTGTATGCTTCGGCAAGAGACGCTTGGCAACATTGTTCGATAAGCAGCGAACGTCCTGGCTGGAGAGTAGGCCCGCCTGACCGCGGTGCGCGGTTCGAGGTTAAGACGGGATCCCACTTGCAAAGGTGTATAGCAATAGACCTATTGCTATATTACCCAAGCATCAAGGAGAATGCAGGAATTGGTGTTCCACGCGCCGCACGTGCTGGCCTCAGCGGTAGTAAATTTTCTAAAGCAAAAACCTAAAACAAATTGTATCTTGCACGCGCGTTCGTCAACGCTTTATTTGGTTATTTACTTCGAATCTTTTATACAGGAAAGGCGTGCGCGTGTGGCGCGTGGAACACCAATCCCTGCATTCTCCTTGATTCTTGGGTAATACAGCAAATGGTCTATAAGGAGTATTCACTGGGCGCCATATTTGTGGCTGATGTCAGAGCGCGTGCTCTGAACGAGCCCACATTAATAGGCTGCTACGACCGGCAATCTTGAGGGTGCGGAATGCGCAACAAAAGAACTGTGAAGCTCCGCCATCAGCACGCGCTCAGCAGTCGTGCACACCGCTATGGCCGCCAGTGAATACTTCCTATAGGGCAGTCTGCGCAGCACTCCAGCGCGATCTCCCTCCCCACAGTACTGCCCCACTGCGGTCGATACTGAGCCAACACCACCTAGATGACGGGGCCTTCGAAATGACGTCATCTTTAGTGGATCTCCGCCATGCCCCAAACACGTTGAAGGTCGACGAGAAACGCCCGCAGCGCGGCGGTGCGTCCATCATCTGGGTTAGCGCATGTATACTGCTGTTTCGCCTCGTTGATGAATGCTGCGAAGCTCCGGCAGTGATGCGGACGCGCAGGTTGACGGTGCTTCTGTAAATCTATTTGTGGTGACGTTTGCGGGGGGGGGGAGGCGCAGTCCTTGTTGCTTTATACGGTATGGCCACGGCGGGTATAGACGCTTTTACTACGGGCACCGCCTTCTTATAAAAAATTGCGGAGGCCGACGCGGCTCAAAACTTGAAATACCGACTGGTTCTGGCAACACAACTATCTGGGTAGGCAACGGTGTGCGGGCAGTGTGAATCGGCGAACGACAGGAGGAGCAGCCGTGCAGGATGCAGCGGTGGCGCTGCTGTCGACACTGAGATGCGTCGTCCGCTCGCGTCCGCTGCGATTCGGGTACTTTCTCGCTCCGCGACTGAGTATCGCGTGCCATGTATTCGCTTCTTAAAATACTTTCGAAACTTGAACTACGTTGATTTTGGGCTTGTGGTTTACGTAACACATGAATAAACTTGCCGACGCTTTTGTCGTCGTCGTCGTCAAGAATGGCGAAGGGGAGGCTTTCTCTCTCTTTCTGTTTCGCAGAAACGTACCCCATGGTGCATCCGGGAACAAAGGAGTGGGTTTGCCGTTTTGCCATCGCGGTAGTCTGGACGCATGGGGCAATTTTTCCAGGAAGAGCATCACAAACGAGCACTTTTAGCGACGCGAACGAGACTTTCCTGGCGCGGCGTCTGTTAATTGACAAGTGCTGATTGTTGGGCGAGTTGGTTAGGTATCATGAGAAAACATGATTGCGCTGTAAAGACAGGCACAGTCTGTCTTTAAGCGCAATCATGTTTTCTCACGTCTGTTAATTGACCCTGTACATGTGACGTCACCGCTCCAAACAAACCGTTGCTAGGGGTGTTGTTATGAACGAATACATGGGACTGGATTCCGCTCCGAAAGATCGATCGGTCAAAAATCGGACGTGGAATTTAAACGTCTAAAGATAATAGATAAAGAAAGCCTAGACTTCACACTTACTACGACAGAGGTTTGCCGGGAATCGGCTCTTTCTCAAATATTTGCGACGGCAACTACGGGTCCCTCGAGACGTCTTGAGATGCCTGTTGCAGACAACGAACGCATGACAAACGCACACGGAATGACTCAAGTATTCTGTCTGCAACAATTTAAATCGTTTGCACAATGATTTTTTTTTTATTTTACATTTTTTTGGAACATGGCAGGCCTTAGAAAACTAGTCAGGTTTATAAAAATTAATTATATTTCAGTTCGATACGGGATACTGTCTGACGAAAATCATCTGATGTATGGAGATCTGCTAAAAATACGAGGAGAGCATGTGTTCAGAACATAATATCAAAGAAACGTCGGGCCTTTTTTTTTATTTTGCAGTTAACACACATAGTAATGAAATAACTATTATTAAGTTTAACATGAGCAGTTCGAGACCGAAAACTTCATTTTTCAAGCTCCCAATCCAGGTGTGTTTCGTACCTGCCTTGTAATCATCAAACCGAGAAAAAATCCTGTTGATTCTTTAGTTTTAAGTAAGACCCCAAGCGTGCACGACTGAGCAAAAACGCTTTTCTCTCGGTGCCTCTAGGAGGAACAAAGCCGAGCGCGGCTTTGTTGACCTCACAGCCAGCTGCCAAGCCCACGCATCGTCGTTCGCTGCTGCCGCCGTCGACGCTCATCCTTTCTTTATTTTTTTTCTATGCACTAGTTCGCCGACTAAATCTCTATTTTTTTGTTTTACGCTCGTGGATTCGCTTCCATTTGCGGCAATATATATCTGTTACGGGCAGTTCGTTTGATCACACAGATGTTCACTGAAGCAACTGTGCTGCCAGAATTCCTTGAAACGTGTGCTGGCCTGCACTTCGGCCTTGATACTTTCACGTCGTCGTCGTCATACGTTGTTCGGCTTTACAGTGTTTTTACCTCAAATATTGCGGAAACTAGCTCCACGAGAGGCGTTCGCGCGCTCGCACACCTCGAGCGTCGATCTGCACATGGGCACTCTTTGCTTCCAAAATCCGACAGAAAGTTGACCCCTTAGAAGAGAGGTTTCATCGATCGTCACCAACCTCATTCAACGCGGTCGTGTGCTCCCTCAGAAAGAACCACTGAACCCCCAGAGCGGGGGGATCGGTGGCCGAGTGGGCTAGCACACACCAGCTCGAGCACGTGGAGCGAGAGCTCGAGCTGCAGAACACAGGGATCCTGGGCTCAATCCCCACTCCTGCCCGTTTCGATCTGGATGAGCATCGTACCGGCGTACGGTCGTGTATCACTAGTGCGTGGTGCACGCTAAAGACCCCAGGCTAGCGGTTGTACTGCACTGGCTAAATTGCACATCTACAGCGAGTGACTCGCTGCAACTTTGAAATGGCTGACACGCCCTGTAAATATCCACACAACCCCAATAAGTTTCAACCCGCGAACCCATTGTCTAGTCTGCTGGCAAGGCAAAACTGGTTGTGAAACTTTATTACGGGCTTTTGTCATCGCTTTATGATACTGAGATGATAGAAAAAAGTGATTGGAGAAGAGCGTGTTGGTTCAGTTCAAGGATGAAAGATGTGTTGTATTGTCCCAGTTTTAATTGTTTTATTCTTTCTTCATCCTAGAAAAAAGTTCTTGATGACTATAGTCGGTGACAGATTAAGAACGAAGTGGAAGCTCTTCCCACCCCTTTCCACTTCAGCGGAGCGAACCTCCTTTCCGGCGTTCACTCGACTAAAGTGGAAAGAGGTGGGAGGAGCTTCCACCTCGTTCTTGACCTGTCACCGACTATAGATATTGAGAAGTCACAATGCTTCCAAAAATTATTTACCTTTTTATCGGACAATTTCTAACCTTACGTCAAGCCCTTATGCATTTGTCCATAACAACGGCCCTAGCAACGGTTTGTTGGGAGCGGTGCGCCATGTTGAGACGTCATCACTTACGGGGTCAATTGGCCTTTGATAATGATGATTCGGCGGCTTTTTCTCTGCAGCGAGCGAGCTCGAAAAATGTTGTGCCCTATACATCGTTTCGCCTCAGGTCTGAGCGCGGCCGATGTTATGAGCGGAAGGGCCAGTCAAATGGCGCAAGAAGCGCAACGTCAGGGCGTGCTCTTTTTCGCTTGATAGGAAAAGCCGGCGGACGAGCACGCACAGAAAGACAGCGAACAACGGCTGGTCCAGAGAACATGCCATGACGTTTGCCTCTTTCGCTGTTTGATTGGCCCTTCGGCTCATAACATCGGCCGCGCTCGGACCTAAGGTGAAACGAAGTATAGCCGTAAATAAAAAATAAACAAAATAACATTAAGAACCCATTTTGTCTTTTGCCACCAGTGCTCCAGTCTCGCCTTCGTTCCCTGGGGGCACTGAGCTCGCAACTCTCTATCCCGATCGCAGTGCTTACCGTGGCTACCTTGATCATATTGGGATTCCGACTGGCTTTGTCTGTTTCACCCGTGTCGGCATTGTTGGCACCTGGAGTCAAAGTGCACCCCAGAGCATCCGCTAGGTTGTTTCTGGGTGAGGCTGACAATGGTCCATCACAGGTGGTAGAAGCACTCACAGGCGAGCACCCAAATGCTCCACTGTCTAAGCCCCGTCCCCGCACGCCCGACACACTGTAGATTCTGCATTTGAGGTCGAATCGTTTCCGGTAGGCAAGTGTTCTCAGAGGATCCCGCTTTCTCCTCGAAAACAGTCGGCTGCCCAAACTGTTATCATAAAGTTTGGTTTCTGCCGCTATAACTTGTTCGTTGCCCCTGTAGAATGATAAGGTTGATTTTCCCTGACCCGCTTCGAACCACTGGAACGGCCTCCCTCTCACGCACTCTTCTTCGCACTTTAACTTCCCACCTCTGCGCTGTTGTTGCCTCAGCGGGCTCTGCGAAGAAGTCGTACTTGCTCTCAAGGTGGTAGAGACGCCTCTGCAACCGTGTCTGTAGTCCAGCCATCTGGGTGTAGTCGAATAGCCTCTGACCCATCGGCGCCGTTTCATGCGCGGCAGTCGTCCGTCGTATACGAGCCCCCTCGGGCTTCGAAACTCGACCACCTCAGGTCCCCTTGGACGGCCGCGTTGGCGACGTTCCCATGACAGCCCAGTGCCTGCCGACCCACTTCACGTTGTCGTCGCTTCATGACGTCTCGCACGTCACCAGGGACGCTACACAACCGCGTTGGCGAAAGTCAGCCCTGGGGCCATCACCGCCTTCCACACCTCTCGAGTTACTAAGAACCTGTTACAGCTCCGCGGGCTGCGTTTGTGAAGGACGTTGGACCCTCGCATAGCTGACTGGCGGAAATGAGCATGGTGCTTCTGAAGGTAGTCGGGAGAGTTGGAGAAGATGACGCCATCTCTCCCGCCCTCAACAACAAACGCGCGTCAAAACCTCAGAGTCGATGAGCGCGCCACCTATCGTCGTCATGACACACTAGCGCAGCGCCGTACACGGAGCAAGCTGGGCGATTCTGACCGGAGCCTCCTATAAGTTTATATGCGAGACGCTGTGCCGACACCTCCTCTCTAGCCATCGTAGTGTGGGTATCGGTTGAACTTGGCTGGCGGTTGCACTGCACTGGCTAAATTGGTCATCTGACAGCTGGCAGACAAGTCGCCCGTTGAGACCAGACCGTTCTAGGCTGGATAAACATACAAAGACCCGCAATTTATGTTTGAAAGAGGTATAGACGATTGCAAGCAGGGCATCTCGGCTTCCGCCATGTCTTTGTACGTGCGGGCAAGCACAGATTGGTAAGCGTGTCAACGTCCACGTTCAAGCGCACGTTTCGCGTGCTGGTGCCCATGAGGGTACCCTTCGGGGCGCCAATCTCACCAGCCAGTTTGACTGCGCCACCGCAGAGGAATGCATCAGGGAACTTTAGATCTTTCTGCACTTGCGATAACCGCCAGAGCTCGGCGCGTGTAGAGTCAACGAGATGGCACGAGCCCTCTCGTGCACTGCCGTCTGCTTCCCGTGAACTAAAGTTATGGCGGTGTCACGCATGCGCCGAACGCTTAGTGAGATCAGTCTATTGTCTGTTCACAGCGAGAAGTTTGGGTATCACCGCCAGAGAATTCTTCACAATCCAGAGTGAGAATACTTCAACTTCCCAGCTGGTGCAAGCACGTGCAATGCCAGCTTCTGCGCACTATGAAAAATTACAGCGCAACTGCGTCGGAAGCACGTGCACTATCCATAGTGAGGAAAACAGCAGCGAGATGTTTTGGTGGCGCCCTCCTATGGTGTCCTCTCGTGACGACATTGGCTTGCGTGAACAACAAGTTTGATGGTGTTTCGTAAAGAGCTGGCGGAAGCTTGAAATGAGTGCGCTCTGAAAGCAACACCGGCAACAGCGTCAAAATTGAAGGGCTTAAGGCCAGTTCAGACACTTGCGTTTGAGTGCGTTTGACTGCGTTGCGGCGAGAACCGAAAGCGAGTCACCGGCACATCTGTAGCTTCGTGTGAAGCGTGAAATCCAATTCAAGGAATCTCTTGGCACCGCGATATAAGCAGCAGGAATGTCCTGGTTTCTCGCTGCCGCAACGCAGTCAAACGCAGTCAAACACAACTGTGTGAACCGGGCTTGAGATTACTCTTATTTCCGTCGATGAGAAATCCCTGCTGACGTCATAGTCCGCATTCGGCCAATCGTGGAAGGCCGACCAGAGCGACGCTTTCGATTGCTCGCGTCTCCAATAGCTGCCGTACGTCATCTCAAGCCTCCTTGCATCTCACCAAGGCGCACGCGCACTCGTGGAGAGTGGACCTCACAGCGGCCTCCTCTACGGAATTTCAATCGAGGATCTCGAGCTTTCCGTTGACGTGAAACTGCTCAATGCTTCGTCCCAGCTTTGATTCCAGTGCACTGTTTCAACCAGGACTGCCTGCTTCAAAACTTACGAGTATTACCTGAGATCTACAAGCAATAGTTATCGCCTGACCGGCAGAAGGGAGATGACAGATGAGGCAAGTCTGTCGAAGTTTATGACGTTATTTTGTGATGTATTGTACCGAAGGTTGGCAAAACCATCTGCGAATCAACAGTGAATTTGACCAGCCACCATCACAAACATCCGACGGCGCCATTGACTCGTGGGTCGAAACCGCAGCAATTTTTCAAGCAAACATTTGGACCGGAGTCGGAAAGATTGTGCTCGGGTTCTCGTTAATAGATTTATGTCACTGTAAAAAATGTTAGCTAGCGCGTTGAATTAGTGCGAGCCTCGGAGTTGGTTCATCGTGTTTCACGTACTGTATTGTACTGGAGACTGGTCAGAACTAGTGCCACTAACAAGCTACGCTTATTTAGCGCAGCGCTCCTTTAGTGGCTTCAGTCTGCACGATGCTCTTATCGCCGCTTTCTGGCAGCTGTGCGGGCGCCGCCATAACCGACCTCAGTTTGTCAATGCGAAAGCATTAATTGTCTCATGGAGCGAGCCGACGTCACCAGCTTTGAAACACGCGCAAAACGACACCCTTACTGAAACCACGCGCAAAGCTAGCCAACGGCAACTTCTACACTTCGGTCCCATTGGCTGGCGCGCGTCGAAGAGGCTCCCATTGTCGCTACTCGTCAGTTTGTGTGGTGTAATCCTGACTGTGTTATCACCACTGTTGTGTTATCACTGATCACCGCGTTCGCTCGCCTCTTATCGGCTGTACGGCCTGTGGCAATATATGCGGCGCATGGAATAAACCAAGGGTTCGTTCTGCTGGGAACTAGAGTGCCTCGATGTCCCTCTGTTTAGGGTGATGCCATCGTTTGTGGTACCCGATGCCGACAGCACGCGCTCGCACAGCAAAAATTACAAAGAAATCGCCGAAACAAAATGTCGCTGTAGCACAGTCAACGCCATGAGCGCGTGCAGGGACACGCTCTTTCACGCGCTTGTGAACGTAAAAATAAAAATAAACGCTTGAAACAAAATGGCCAGATGTCATCACCCCAAGCAAAGCGCACATGAAGGCACCCTACTGGGAACTAGTTGCTGTTGTTCCTTCCTCGCGCCGCAAGGCTACACGACAGTTTGAACGATCGCTCACCCGACGGCGCTGCTTGTCCCCGAGGCAGCGGCTCCTCCGTTCCACGCCCAAGGTCAGCGTGTTGTACGCCGCAGATTAAATAAGGAGTGAAGAGTGGCGACGTGCTTTCGCATTCAGAGCTCATAAGTGCTCCTTGAGGTGCTACCTCGAGCGTTTTTGTTCTGTTCGCTTCACTTCATCATTACCACAACAGGGCAGGTTATTGCCATTCTAGGTGTTACTGTGTCCCTCTCCCAGCATAGGCCTTCGTGGAGGCTCGTCAACACCCGCTTGAGTGTCTCGGTATCTCGAAGAAGGTCGGCTATGGCGGCTCAATCTGGCGCGCGTTTAAAGCGTCCATACAAACTATTCTCGGGTTGCACATTCGCCGTATTCTACTGCTTTTGACCTCCAATCATTAATAGCACACGTGGCTTAGACTTGACATCACAGCACCATGCTGGTGGTCATTCCTAAGTTGTTACAGGCCCGTTCATCTCGGCCAGGGCACGACCGTGTCCGCAAGACGCGACCATGTTCATTCTGGCCGCACCATCCACGGCGCTGTAACGTTCGATTTCGCACGTGCCATGTTAGACTATGAGCATATCCTCAGCATCTGTAGACGCTGAGATATGCCTGCGCCTGACAACGCGTGTGTTTCACTCAACGAGGTAAAGGTTTCACTTTACGTGATAGCGAAGCCGAAGCCAGTGCAAAGCACGTTTTCCCTGAACGATGCCTCGCACGGCACGAACGTGCGTGTAGCGGCCTGACACACTAGCGAGTTCTGGCTTCGCTCTATATCCCTCTCGCTACGTTCTGGCACGGTGGACAGTAGAACGGAGTGGTAAAAAACTGTGGTGGGAAGCGCAAGGGCGAACGTTCTGAAACGCAGAGCCAAAAATATTCTTGTTACCTCCCTGAAGCGCCGCTCAAAGCTTTTGAGAGCTACCGGCCTATACGACCATAAAAGCGGCGCTGTAACGACCGATTATGCACGTAACGCCCACGTTCCGAACAGCAGCGTCCATCGGCATCTCTACGCTGGGCGCAATACTAAAACGTCGAGAAAATACCTGCGCATCTCTGAGGCCTTGGCGTCACCACAGCATTCCTTTCGGCTTCTTGCATAGCCTCCGTGAGCAAGTACGTCTCATCTTTACGTGATAGCGAAGCCGGCTGCTACAGGGCAAAGGCCGTGTTTCACTCTGAACGATGCTCGCACAACATAATTGGGTTGTAGGGATATTTATTGCAGCTGTGGAAGTTGGTCAAAGCCATTTAAAGTTGCGACGAGATCACTCGAGCGCTCGAGTTGAGCCAGGAATACTAGACAGTTTTGGTAAGGTCTGTACGCTCGAGGAAAGCGGGTAACAGCGGCACGCGAGAGCTCAATCATAGTCTTCACTCATGTTGCGACGGGCGCGATTCGAAAAGCGTCGCTGTGGTTGGCCTGCCACGATTGGCCGAAGGCTGACTATGACGCCAGCGAAAGGATTCACATTGACGATAAGAGTAATGGAACTTAACTCAATTTCGACAGTGTTGGCAGTGTCGGTTTTACGGATCGCAACAATTTCCAAGCTTCCATTATGCCACCATTACAAACACCATCATGCCCCATTTGTTCGCAAGGCAATGACGTCAGCGCAGGAACGATGGAAGGCGCCACCGAAACATCCTCGCGGCCAATACTCTAGCAGCCTAGCAGTTGGACGACGGAGCCATGAAGCGACCGGTCGCAGATTTGGGCGCGAGGATCTGGTAGCACTAGAGCATCAAAGAGTCATTTCTCGGGGGGGGGAGTCCTGGACGTCAGCGCACAGCACCCCCGCAGCGGTGAGGACCCGGCTATACATACTTCTCGCTCAGGGAAGTGTTTTCGGCGTCTCGACGCGGCACGCGTGCCAGTCACGTAACCCTCCTCTCATCCGTTGTCTGCCGCTGCCCACCTCTTCCGTTCCGGCGGCCGCTTCTCGCGGCAGTCTGCCAGGCTTCGTCAGTGCATAGGCGGCTAGGCGACAATCCACGCTTCGAAGTGGCGGCGCAGCTCGCCTTTAGTAAAGCGCAGGTCTGGAATACGATCCATCAAAACTCTACTGAAGGCTCGGAGCTCGTTCTCTTATAGCCTTCTGCTACGCTGCCACTTACAGAGAGGCGATCCACTGGCGGCCATAGTTTGTCAGGCCACGGCTGTCGCGCGTGCTGACGGCAAGCTTCCACGGCCTCTTTCGCCCAACGTGCATTCTCCCACACCATCAAGATTGTCGGCCTGTGCGGCCTATTAACGGGGCTCGTTCTGAGCATGCGCTCTGGCGCCAGCACCCACGAATATGGTGCCCAGTGAATACTCCTCATAGAGAGCGTTAGCCAACTGCCTGGCAGCTGCATGCACGGTTGCTGAGCGCGTGCTGACGGGCGACCTTCCGTAGAGCCCTGGCTAACGATGCATCCCGGCATTACCGGGAGATTGCCAGTCTTCGGCGATATTAATCGATTGTTTGGTATATCGCCGAGCATCAAGGAGAATGCCGGGATTGGGTGTCTCCACGCCCCACGCGCACGCCTTCCCGCCATGAAATGTTCGAAGTAAATTCGTCAACGCTTATTGTGGCGGTTTGTTTGCGCTTGCTGCGCCAACATGGCATCTTGCACTGCGCGAGTAACGCGCGTGCAAGACGCCATTTGTTTTGGAAAACTTTGCTCGTAGTAAATTTCCCTACTGCTACGAGGCCAGCACGTGTGGCGTCATGGAGCACCAATCCCTGCATTCTCCGTGATGCTTGGATAATCGCAGACTTTTTTGATGTTTGCAAAATCGCAGTCCCGCGTGTGGTCTTCGCAACTCCGCTGCGCGCAGGTCACTGATCTTCCGGAAAGCGAGGAAAGCACGCGCCATACGCAACGAACAGTCAAGATGGCACCGGCCACACGGCTCCTTTTGAAGGTCATGCGCAGCAACAGGCCCGTTCTGAGTTTCGATCCTGAAGCTCAGCGCTCTAAGCATCATACCGAAGTACGGCGCCCAGCGAATACCACCACAGGTCGCTGCAGCTGCATACATAGCCCGCACGAGCTATGCGCAAAGGAGCAGGGCACTGCGCATCCGCAGAAACCATATTCGCGTCAAGTGGAGCGTCGGCTCCGCTGATAGCAGCGCCGCAGATTGCTTCCCGGCAGGGAAAGCGTTATGACGCATGTCTCGAAACGCGACCTGCAAACTCTTCCCATTTTCGCTCGAGAGTAGCGCTGCCCAAACACTTCTGAAAGTAAAGTCCCCTCGATGTGTTTGCGTTCGTCTCGCTGGTAGATCCCCGTGCCTTAACAGAGCACAGAGGCCCGCGCCTCGAGGCGGCCCTTGAAACAAATGGAAGCCCCAGCACTGAAATGGGCGGCCCTTGGAAGCGAATAGCGTTGGAGGACCTGATCGTAGAACGCGTCTTGCGGTTTCCATAACAACGGTTGCGGTGTGGCGACGTGAGCGATCGCAGCGTCGCTTTGTGATTGGTCTACCCAGAATGGGCCAATTCGCTGACCGAAAGCGACAGCAAGAAATTTCCACACGGTGTACCAAGTAGGAATGGAAGAACTTCGACCTTTGCATTGAGGTGTTGGCAGTGTTGATTTGGAGACTCGCTGCGATTTCAAGCTTCCACCATGCTGCCTTCTGCAAACACCATTCAAATTTGCAGTTCGCAACGCGATCATCGCCACGAGAAAGGTAACTCACTCAGGAGGGCGCCACCAAAACATCTCGCCGAGCACTTTGTAAAAACACACAAAAAACGCCTTTATTGGGAGGTTTTATTCGAAAAAATACAAACCTATTGTGAAAAAACAAAACAAAAAAAAAACTTAGCCTTTTTCACTTTGGTGAAGAAGGAAGAGCAGCGGAGCATTTTACGTGCCGCCATCAATGAGCGACGTCGGCAATAGACAACGGCAAATGGTTATTTGGTTGTCGCCGTCGTTTATAAATGGCGGTAGCTGTCCTGAGCGTTAGTCGAATCTGTTGTCCACGGACGCGAAACTGGAAACTAGCTCTTAGCAGCTCAGTTGTATAAGCGCGGGATCGCGGCGCATTTTGCTGTGCGTGGTTAGTTGGTTTAGTCGGGGATAGGCATAGAGAACGGACGGGAACGAGAGCCAAACTTTTTTTTATTTGAGCATGATGAGAGCCCAACTGCCCAGAACACAGTTTTGGTTCAAAACTTTTTGTTTTCCGGCGGAAAAAAAAAAAAGGTCAAAATTAGCAAGCCGGTTTTAGTCGCGCTCATTCTCTTTTCTGTGGTCACGTGCGGTTCCAAACTATGTGTACCAAATATATTTGAAGTTATTGAGTTTCAAAATTTGTTATTAAAAACGAAAAAGAACACGAGCTATTTTTTATTGTACATAAGACACTTTTTACAAATACGTCGACCGAAAGAAGAAAAAAAGTTGCACCTAAGTCACAGGAAGTACATGTATGCTACTACATCATTCTCAACATGGCGACCCGTGCCGCCGGGCTGAACGACGCGATGGCGGCGCACGACGGGCCAACGTTGCGACGGACGTGGGGCGCCCTATCTGTCACTCGTAGTACGGGCCTCGGAGTGCAGACGATCGATTGGAAAGGATATAGGTACGCGAAACAAATCGCTACGACAAACGCTGCACGCAGCTTCGTCGTCTGCTCCGCACGTCGGAGAAGCGAAGCAAGAAAAAAACCGGTCGGGTGTAGCCGCGTGACTTCCGGCCACGAGCTTCTGTGCTCGTGTCACGGTTTCCGGTTTCGAACAGTCCGGCTTGCTGGCTTGCTTAAAAATACTGCGGGATTCACGTGGCAAAAATATTGATTCGGTGGCCTCCTCACATACTAAATTGCCTGGCGAAAAAATAGAAAAAGAAAAATTGGCGGGGGGGGGGGGCCGTTGAGTGTTCCTTGGAACTAAGTCTGCAGTCAGAGCACAGCGTTTCTGACGTCCCCTCGCACACTCGTCTGCTAACTGCTCCATCAGACTCTCGGCGCGTTCCAGCAGTGTCTAGGAGGGCAATCGATCTCTCTCTTTTAGAATTTTTTTCTAAGTGTGTGTGTGTGTGTGTTTTTATGCAAATCTTCCTCGGCTTTAAGCCTAACGTTGCCTCTTTGACGCCGCGGTATTCACACTATCGGTTCAGCCGCAACCGCCCGAGCGGTTGCAGGGCGCCTGGGAGCCAACAAAAGACCGCACTGCCAGTTCCTATGTAAGACGCAGCCGCGAAGCTGAATCCGGCGGTCGCTTCGCGGCTGCCGTCTGGATGCCAGTGTGAATGCAGCCGCTGGCATGACGTGCGAACGAAAGCGACTTCGGGCGACTTGGGACGAGAAGAAATTTCGCAGAGGTGTGCTGCTGGAACTCCCGAACGAGCAGCGGTCACACTGCAAATAGATCGTACAAAAGGAGGTCTGCGAGACACCGACTGAGGAATGATCTTTCTTCCTCCTTGCAGGACAGCCCTGCCACATAAAGTCACGAAAACCGTCTGGAGACAACATATGTTGAAGCGTACGCAGAGTGTGAAGGAAGCATGTTTCAGAACATGCAGAGCGCATGAAATAAAAAAATAAAAAGTCAAGATGGTTTAACTCATGATCTAGAAAGGCGATGCATAGTAAAGGGGTCCTAAAAATGATGATTTAAATCGAGACATTTTCCTCCGAAATCTTCGCAAAAAATTTTTGGTTTAGTATGCGCATCCGTTTGCTATTTAAGTTAAAAGTTAATGGAGCAAGAAATATTCATAGCGGGCTAATACCTAATAAAAGGTGGTGCTCTTCCGGGCAGCTAGGAGTGTCGATGAAAACTTAGCTTTCGAATTCCGCTTCGTTCGACAAATGCTTAATGTCCGTGTCGCAAAAAAAAAAAAAAAAAGATAGAAAACTTGGATTTTTTTGCTCTGGTGAAGAAGGAAGACCAGCGAATCTGTACTGTGGTGGGCATGAAGTAACGGCCGGCCGTAAGTCCGGCCCAAGCCAGACTGGAAAAGGCTCGAAAGGTTGCCGCCATCTATAAGCGGCGGTGGCAAGCCAGACAACCCGCTAAGCCGGTTGTTCAGGTTGCCGCCATCACTCATAGATGGCGGTAGCTGTCTAGAGTTCTGTGTCATAATTTGCTCTGCTGACAAAAACGATCCTGGGGAAACTATCTGTTAACAGCTCCGCTGTAAAATTAAATACTAAGAAGATAATGCCACGTTGCGAGCAAACCAGAAGCGAAAAAAAGGCAAATCAAGCTTTCTCATATTTTATTATAAAAAAAAAAGATAGCGATCTTTATATGTTTTAGTACAGCGGGGTTTGCATCAATACAAATTGTTAAATTAGACTGTATTTTAAATGTACACTAATTCTTCCGAATTGTTTTCAGTGATCGGGCGGATTGATCGATAAATCTGTCGTGTTTGCAATGACATATAGTGATAAAAAATAGCCTTTTCCTAAACAGGGATCCAAATCAAAACCATCTGATACAAGTGAAGCAAATCGGAAACATTTCAATAAAAAATAGCTTTTTTTCCCAGCCTTCTGAGGCGTGTCCACAGGATAGAGCGAGTTTTAGATTAGGAGGCCACAACGCTTGGGGTCCCCAAGCAGCTTGGGGGCTCCGTACTGCACCTGCGCAAGAACTTCTGCGCATGTCCACTGGGACGCCCCAAGCTGCCTATGGAACCCAAAAGCGTTGGGGCCCCATCCCAAAACTCCTTAATTCGGTCATAATATCCGCAACGAACACCCTGTCTTTTGCATGATGTATGGGCGTCTGACAGTGGCTTTTCACGACCTCTAGTTTGCCACACGCTAATCGTGAATAAACCACTCACCTGCCAGCCAGTATGCCAAACAGAAGGGGCCGAACACTACTATTTGTTCTTCGCAACAAATAA
>JAZHYW010047615.1:0-27185 GCA_037355805.1 Ixodes ricinus | reverse complement strand
TTACGTATTGCTAGGTGCGCGGAAGCGACTTGTGCTCTTTGGAACAGTTGTACGATCGATCTTTTGCCACGTGACCATGCTCCGGCCCACACCTACGCGCTTTTAGAGGCTGACAAAGGGGAGGCGGTCGATTGCTCCGGCGAGCACGTAGCTCACACCGCACTGTACAGCTTGTAAGGGAGCGGAGCATACGAGTGGCTGCCTGGAATGTCCAGGATACAAGCGGCGCGCGGCACACCCCGTGAAGCTGAAGTTCCATTCACCTGTCTGAAGCGGCGTCAGACCAACATAACGTCTCGAATTCGTTTTGTTTGCTTTTCACTTCGAAGTCGTCGTTCTAACTTTCTTTTCGTAGACAAAAGAAGAAAACATTGCGCAAGTTTGATCATGCTTCTGACAAGACCCGGGAGTACGAAATGTGTTGAGCACAAAATGGCAGAACCACCTTGCAGAAACTAGGGAGTTTCAGAATAGCTCACGCTAAAGCTTTGCGTACGCAAGAATAGCGTCGTCGCCTGCGTAAAATAGCACCTTGCGTGCGTTATTTTTAGCGTGTACGCTATTTCTCAGAAATTGCGTGCGTACGCAAACAAGACGAAGAAGAAGAAAATAGATGGTGCTATGGAGAATTTGGCAGCCTTGAAATGGCGCCGGCTACCCCAACGTTACGCAAAGAGTTTTGCTTCGCTCTGTTGCGCTCCTCCAAGGAGGATTCGTCATGACAAGTTGGCTAAAGCCAAGACAAGCACAGTTAAAAAAATGGCGGCTTTCAGGGCCATGGCCGCCGCTATTTTGGCGACGTCGTGAGCGCGACGTCGGCGGCATCCTCGCGACTGTGATTTTCAATATGACACAACATTGCACTCGGTTTGGAAAACTCAGTAAGGTGAGCAGCAATCACCGGCAACTTGATGCTTACGACGCGCAAACATTTATCGGCGAAGGTCAGACACGAGACCTTTCTTGCCGAGGAGACGCAATCGGACACGACCCGCCGACCGCTCGCGTCGCATTCTCACGTTTGAACAAATCTAAAATGTTACTCTGAACCAAATAACTTGTTTGTTTTTCTCTGAAGTTACAGCATTTCGTGCCTGAAATAAAAGTCGTGACTGTGTCTTGGTGGCCTTGCAAGCGCGAGATGCTGGGGATTTTACGTCGCGGCGGAGAAACTCTATTCTAAAACTCTCTTGCGTCGGGTGCGCTAATCCGAGCGCTAAATTTAGCGCCAGCGTGCGCAAAAATTGCGTACGTTATTCTTAAACTCTCTACTGACGTTGAGGTGACATGAGGTAACATGGCGTGGTCACGGGACGTCGATTGCGTGAAAACTGACGTCACAGGACGTGATCGCGGGAAGTCAATTTGCCGCCCAAGTTTAGCGGGAAAGCTGACGTGACGGTTCTTTGTGAAGGTTTTTTTGAGACGATTCTTCGTGACAGTTTTCTCATGAAAGTCGGCTGCTAAAATACATTTTGTGTTTAAGAAAGAAGCCTCTGCTTCTGTACGTTGTCCTGATGAACAAGGCAAGGCTTGGTAGCTGCTTGCACGTTGCTTAAGTCACATTTAAGTTTTGTAAGTAGAATTGAAGTCAAAATCACATTTTAGGATTTGGGAAGCAAACTAAAAAAAGAAAAAAAGCTTTCTGTGTATGTTTTCGTCCTGCAGAGTACTCTGATAGCCAATCACTGCAATGTTACGGACGGTCTCGGCAAACTACTAAGTTAAAAAACCCTCTTTTTTCCGAAAAATATAGACACCAATGCGAAACTGAGCACAACGTGTCACTTTCTTCAGGTCAGACTCAATAGATCACTTTCATAAATCCGTCACCACGCGCGGTGGATTCCGGGAACCCCTCTGGACCAGGAGCAGAGTGCGTATGTATTTTGCTTCCCATTCATTCCCACAATGCATACCGTGGTATTACGCCCACCATGTTGCACACAAGATGCATTCGGAATGCCTGCGAGCGGTGTTTTTTTTTGTCTTTTGTAGCACAAAATGTGTACATGAGCTGGATTTTATGCGAAAAGCGTTACGCTTGAGTGTGTTTAAAATTATTAACACTTTAGCCAATTCAACATACCAGGCAGTGCATAAGAATTAAAAAAGTCAATCTTAGTAATAAATACCCGAACTTAATCATAATTAGGCTTAATCACTAATAACGAGCGAGATTCACCAGACGACTCAATGAGAATCGAACCACGGATCGTGCGATCCGCAAGCTTGACGCCATTGCTGTTGCCTTTGCTCGGCGCATCGAGAAGGGGAAAGAGGGCACAAGTAGCAGGACGAAGTATGCCTCGCGGGAGCCTGCGGTAACGGACACTACACCGATGAATACCGCTGCGGCCGAATGACGTCACGTCTCAGCGCAGCAGCCAATAGATTAGCGGTCGCGATAAACCTCCTCCCCTCGCGAATATTTCAGTTACCGCAATGAGCACCTGCAGTCCAAGAGCACTCGGATCTCAAGGCGCTGCGCGAAACCCTCCGCCTCCGAAGACCCACGAAAATGCTTATCAAAGCATACTCCGCATACTCTCCACTCCTGAATAAACTTAATCTTGTCTGGATCATTCTGATAAGCCCGGTGATCAAATGAGTGTGTCGTGTGCGGAACGTATCCAATACCACTCAAATCTCCCGTAACCAAGCATAACAATAATAATGTACAAATAATACACGCATTCTGTGCACCCCCCCCCCCCCCCTGCGTTTATCAGAATGCTTTTCTTATATTGCGTAGGTAAGCGACCCTACGAGGCGACAGGGAAAACGAAAATGTTTCAGCAGGTCCTTCTGTTGTTTCCAATGGAAGGGCAGATTCACTGGCTACTGCTGCCAACAGAATCGATTCATAGGTGACTGATTCTGGGCAGTAGCCACACTCAATGCGCCGTTCACCACCCTGTTCTATGAAAGAGTTATTCCTCTTGAAGACTTTCTTGAGGTTATAGGCACAGTTCCTGAATTAGGAACAGTTTACTTTCGAAGTTTCGCTATCTACCAGTTGAGTGGAGGTGCTATAGGGATCATGATTCTCGGTTTTTATCCACAATACCACCGGCGACCAGCGGCCGACCACACTGGGGTCCCCCAGTGTGGTCGACCGCCGGTCGCCACCGCAAGGCGGATGAGGGCTCTCCCTCAAAGTGGCTCACGAAGCACCCCGCTTGGAGTGTCAGGTGACACGGTCCTTGTCTTTCTTCGGCATGTTTATGGCCCCCTGGTCCACTGACCGTTCCGCCTGAAGCTTCTGGTCGTCGACACCGGTTGACCCAAAGAGCAGGTTCAGGGAATTCTGGAATGGTTTCCCCGTGTTGAGTGGGGTTTGCTTTTGGTTCTATATAGAATTGTTTTGTTGTTTATATACTTGCGTATTTCCTTTTGGTCACTGCCTTGTTTGTACGTGCCTGGTTTTGTGATCGTGGGCTCGAATCTGTGTTCTATTGTTTTTAGCTGCCCTAATGAACTTCGTTTGAAATCTGTTTTGTCTTGTGTATGTGCTTGTTCTGTCGTGCTCATGTTTGCTTCAGGCTTTGAGTTTTCTGGTTGGTGCTAAGAAACCCTCTAAATGGTTGCCTAGAATGGTTCTAGAACGCTGCTAAACCCAATATAAGCAGCTGCCGGAGGGCCCTCAAAGAGGTCATTCTTCCTTCGACTCTCCTTTCTCTATACCCCACCCCAACCCCATAAACAAAGTCGATAGCGGACTGCCTTTGAGACAGATACTATGTTGAACATCACCCTCCCACTAGAGGCCAACCTGCAGGACCGACCCCCTTCGGCTGTGGGGTCTTCCGCCCGCTAGCTCGCAAACTTGGGACCCCTTATGGCTGTGGAGAACCTTTGCTCGCCCGCCTTGTGTGGATCGTTATTTGTCGAGTTCAGCTGTGGTAGGGGCAGTCTTGGGTAGGTTACTTTTAAAAAGTAATTCGTTACAGTTACAGTTACTTTCAGAAAAAAGTAGCGAAGTTACCGTTACAGTTACCGCAACAAAAGAGTAACTCGTTACAGTTACAGTTACTTTTAAAAAGTAACGAAGTTACTTTTAAGTTACTTTTTTATAACAGAAAATTTAGAAAAGCTAGAAAACGCCCTCACCAAGTTTTATTGCATAAAATTAATAAGTACGCTATTTACTTCATATTGTAACTTAGCAGCATTTGCTTCTCGAAATTAGTGTCTGAATGCTTCCCTCGTTTGATGGCGAACACGTCCCTGCTCTTGCTGAACAGGCACTCAACTGGCGCGCTGGATGGAATTGCTGTGTTGTGTCGCAGGAATAGGTTTTCGATTGCCGGGTATGCGTTGAGGCAACAGAGTGCCGTTTCCTCCGCAGTATGCAAAGCTTGCATACTGCGGTCAAGTTGTTAGCAACCACCTTTACCACAGCAAAATACTCTCTGTATGCCGGCCATGGTTGTTCTTCTGTGTTCTCATCAACATCCCTATCCTTGGTAGCACTAGCACATTGCTGGCACGTTGACGGTTGCGCTGGGTTTATAGAGTCCCTGGACATATTTCAGTTCGTACCGGGCAAGCCAGAAACAAACCCCGCGCAAACAGCAGTAAATTTTGCATCCACTGTTGACACCACGCCGGAGTAGTGGCCCAAATCAAAATATGAAACATGCGCAGTGTGGAATAGTGGCGCTAATCAAAATGCTAAACATTCGCAGTGCCCTCCGCGTGTGCTGTTGTTTCACGGTTGATTCACCCTAGTTAAAAAGTGTTTGCGGAGAAAAAAGAACCGCAATATAGATAGTGCTTCAAGACACTAAGATGTAAGTGTTCAGTCACAAGTCACAAAGTACAAGCGCGTGCGTAAAGATAACGAGATGTTTTTTCATCAAATCTACACGTGGCTATATTCGGGTCGTGACTCGCGAGAAAGAACGTATTCACGAGTTTGTGCGAGGCCAACTTGACACTCAAGATGTCGGAACAGACAATTTGGAAAATGCAAGAAATAGACCAGATTGCACTTGTTCGATGATACATTATTCATAGGAAACTGGAAAGTAACGACAAAAGTAACGTCGTTACTTTACATCGTTACCTCCAAAAAAGTAATAGAGCTACAGTTACAAGTTACATTTTTAAAAAGTAACTCGTTGCAGTTACAAGTTACCAAAAAGTAACGAAGTTACAGTAACGCGTTACTAGTAACGCGTTACTACCTAAGACTGGGTAGGGGCAACCGCTGAAGGTGTGGTCCTGGAGGACATTAGGGGAAGTCGCCAGAAGTTAGGAGTATCTCTTCCAAAGTTCGTTGACGAATTGTTCATTTATGTTACGAAAGAGTCTACCTCATATTCCTTAAATAAACAGCTGCTTGTTAATATCCCGAATCTTCATCAACGGAGAAAGGCCTATTTTGTCCCCTACAATATGTTGCAAGCCCGAAAAAAAGAAACAAGGCAGTGACATCTGTTTCGAGAACGAACCTCCGGAAAAAAATTGGAGGGAAAGTTCAGAGCGCAGACCTGGTTCAACGACCGCAGCCTCCGGCTGAATCGAGGTGCGTCTACCCCTTCACGTGTGTCAGTGACACAAGCGCAGCTGTTGCCCTCGTTCGCACGGCGTTGTACCTCAATATTTTTTTGCAAACAATATTTGTTTTGTAGTTTTCGCAATTATACTCTACCTCAACACTACTGCGCAGTACCGTCGGAGGAGCGGGCGTTTAATATTCGCCTGAGCTGTAAACAAAGCGTACTGAGCGCAGCAAATGCTATGAGGTGAAGCTGCATAAATAAGAATAAAAAAATGTTTTCATAATATCGTAGTAATAACAAAAACGGTTTTTATGTGTTTCTGTTTGCTTGTTTTGTATCGATTTTAGGCACATGGTAATTATATTTTCCCTGTTTTAGTGTTGCTTTTTTTGCAGCTTGTCTTGCTATGACGGGTGACCAGACCTTGTCAAACTTACAACTGTTGACTTTTTGTCTTCCTCACGGCATCTGTACTTGTATAGATGCAGATAAAATTATTGATTTGATTATCTGATTGATGGGTTGGTCGACAGTATTGGTTGATCGATTGAATTGTTAATCGATTGATTGATTGATAGAACTTGGGCATATAACCTTAGGCTTCTTTTTATCAGGTTACTTTACTTCTATATAGACCCTTCTAAGAAGGGTGCTTTTCCTAAAGGCCTAGAAGTCACTGCAATACTGCGGTTGAGCAAGGAACCGCTTACAGAAGCTTTCAAATAAATATTAAATAAATATTAGATATGTAAGCCCAATGAGATATGTTACACTCATGACTGCAGTAATTTCCGCTCTACAAAAAGGCGTAATTTTGAAAGGGGTATATTCTGCTCAGGCTGCAGAGCTTTATCTCAGTAACAATTAATGGCTCGTTCTGTGCCTGTCATGGCAGGTTTTTAAGCTCAACCTCACACAATTTACTACAAATGCACGTGGGAAAACTTTACCCATGCAATGCGTATGGCGCATTAAATTTGTTGTCCGTCGGCCGGGACAGTGCCTGCGGCGTATTTTTGGTCACTGTTGGTAATTAAACCACTACTCCTGCTACGCTAAATTGATTAGCCCATTGAGGCTCCGGTTCATTGCCTACGACCACCGTTGCGGAGATATCTGTTGGCTGCAATAAGCCGCAATTGTTTTTTTCGCATACGTCCACGCTACACCCGGCCAATGAATTAATTAACTATGCTGTCTTGCTGGACATCAAAATGTCTAACACAGATATATATCTGGTTTCATTCTCCAGAAACATGATCAAGGCCGCTGATATAAATTATCGCGTTTCGCAGTAATAGCGACGTTGGCCACCTGCCTCGCTGACCATATCAAAAGAAAGATACAACGTGCAGAATCTGCATGACGCACTCGATCAAGCCGCATTTGTTGATTTATCCTGTTATTAGAAATGAATAGCTGACACCTTGACTCCATTTAACGTGAACGACACAATATGTCTGCACAACACACGAACACTTGGGCGGTGGAATCACCCAAAAAGGTTCCATATACTATTCATTCCCCGTAATAAAGTAGGAATACTACACCAGAAAAGGACATTTACGTCGGCTACTCCTGAAATCCGTTGTGAGGCCAGGAGCAACCAGCGACGCGTTTGCACACAAATTTTAATGCTTTATCGAATAGTGCTCCCTCTCATGGACAGAAAGCTGAGTCTTAACCCAACCCCAGGGACCCTGGGTTCAATCGCCACACCTGCTTGTTTTGAGCTGAATTACCACTTTACCGGAGTGCGGTCGTATATTACTGCTGCGTCGTGCACTTTAAATATACCAGGTTAACAGTCGCCTAAATGTATCATCTACACCATAAACCAGAATCGCCATACCTCAAAGGCAAAACGACCTTACGCAGTCTAAACAAAAATGTCTAATTTTGTTTGCTTTTGAGCCTGATCAGTGGTACCGCTTGTGAGTCAACAAGGCAAGGGATCGCTGTAAAGGTCCCTTCCAGGGTGTTGCCGAAAATGTGGTCTTGAGCCTTTCTCTTGCATCAGCGTCCCTAGATTCCTTATTCTTTTTGGTCGTTCAAGTTATGTTATGTGTACTTTTCTTGTCAAAAATTATGCCCCATGGATATGTCCACGCTTTCGGACAGACACCTATTCCTTCACCACATTCATCAAAAAGCTTGTGAAGTTTTGAACCTCCAGACTCCGTAAATTGTGACGATTTTTTTTTATGTTTCGCTTTTTGGGGGGCATGTATGCTATTCATTATAATGCTATCGATATTGCGAGATATATTATCAAAAGATTACGCCGTGTAAAAACGTTTTCAGATTCGATTCTTTAGCAAAATTAGCTCCGTTTTCTTCGCATGCGAGGGTTGCGCAGTCAGCTTAGATATCCTATGAGCTGTTTAGGATCCCCACTCGTTATGCCCTCGAGGAATAAAGTTTCGGCTGTGTTTCAGATGTTGCATCGGGTTCTGTAGTGCTGCTCTCTAACCGCAGTTACTTTTCACTATGTAAAACGGAATTCGTTTCGATACGCTATTGTAGGAATGACTCGAGCTATTTTCACTGACCCAACAGGATTGCCGACCGCGGCAGCCATTAATAGTTCGTTTCTGTCACTGTAAATCTGCATTCAGAATTCTTAGGTGGAATGATAAAAGACTACGTTACTGTTCAGGCTGTCAATAGCATTTATAATGCCATTCTGATATGCCTGGCCGTGGGATGCATATTATGCATAAAATGCGAAAGAAACTGAGGGGCATTTAAAAAACGTGCAATCATAGAACATCGAGGAGAATAATCAAGCTTGTCTTGCGGGATGCATAAAATTCAATGCCCCAAGTGCAGAATGAAGAGAGTTCTCTTTACCCGCTCTAAATAAACCGCAAACATTGTGTATACGAGTCCACTATAATCCACGACAAGGGCAAGAATGGGTGGGTAGTTTTGCGTAGATGTTGAAGGGAACATGTGCCTCGTTCAAAAGTCTTAAAGGGAGACTGAAGCGGTACTGTATTTGAGTAAAAACACATAAATCGTCTTCATCTGGCCTTCAGGATCAGGAATATCGAGATTATTTTTCAATCTGGTGCATGAAGGATGCAGAAAATAATTTTCAAAATACCGCTGAAGCCGTCCTTCCCCCAACGTTACGTCAAAAAAAAAAAAAAAGTTCTCGGAATCTCCGTTTTGGCGCATCTGCAGTGCCTATCAAAGCTATGCACGCGCGTTCTTGCTATTTTGAAAAAGATATTAGAATAAGATGCCACGACTGGTGTCAGTTTGGGGAATCTACCTGGCAAGTTTGCAATTGTCCGTGGCTCCGGCATCTATACTTGCAGATGCAAATAAAATAAATTATTTGATTTGACTTGAAGTTTGCAATTGCACGTGCTGCCCACACGAGCGACAGGCGCCTCACGGCCGAAGGATCTTTTTATGACGTAACGACTGATCGGAGTTTTCGTGTTTTCTCACATTCAGCTACATCTTCGGGAAAAAAAAAGCTACCGCGATATTCAGATTAAACGGATTAAAATACTCTAGAATGCACCTCTAACTCGTTTTGTTTTAAGTACCTGTTCATCTTTCCTTCAACGTATTTATCGAAATTTTTTTTTTAACCTTACTACGTTTTCAAATTTAAATAAAAACGTCGCGTGGGTTGTTGGCCCAGAGTAACTTTACTCTCGTTCCTTGTTTTGTCCAATCCACAGTGAGAGTTTTTTTTTTTCACTTGCACTTCTGGAAAGCCTCACTCAGATGGGTTCATAATGATATTTTGTTTATTTGTAGATCTTCACTTAAGCAACGTCTGCATCAAACATTTTCCTACAATAAAAACGAATCTTTGCAATAAAGCATATTGTAACATGCCAAACTGAGCTTTCCAATACTTCCTAATATGGGTTAGATCAGTTTTGGACAAAATACTCGATAAAAGTATTTAAGTTACTAAATAGCTTCTTTATAATGTATTTAGAATACTACTCAAGTTACTTTTACTGTAAGGTATCCTAAGTAGAGTACAAATAGTTAGAAATGTAATTCAATTACTTTTGAAGATACTTCGGCATTGCGTAATTTGCATCGACGTCAGTGACAAACAAAATTATACAATTGCACAAATCTGGATTACCAGGATGGTTTACTCGCATGCAACAACACAAAATTGCAAAAAAAATGTAGGGTGATTTTATGCAATTTAACTAAGGAGCAGGATATCAGTGATACATGTAAATAAATATTTCAGAAAAAAAGTCATTTCAGTTTTAATGACATCGTTGAATATCACGTCCTGCGGCACTGTTAGACGCATCGTTTAACTACGATCCATATTCCCTATATAGGGAGTTTACTATAAAAGAATTCGAGATACGGAATAGACCATTTGCTGTCTTACCCAAGCATCAAGGAGAATGCAGGGATTGGTGTTCCACGCGCCGCACGTGCTGGCCTCAGCAGTAGTAAATTTTCTAAAGCAAATACCTAAAACAAATGGCATCTTGCACGCGCGTTCGTCAATGCTTTCTTTTGGTTATTTACTTCGAATCTTTTATACAGGAAAGGCGTGCGCGTGTGGCGCGTGGAACACCAATCCCTGCATTCTCCTTGATGCTTGGGTAAGACAGCAAATGGTCTATTGCATGAATGGACAACAAAAAGAGCCCACATAATAGCCACAGCACTGGTTTCACCTTCTTCAAGTAGGTTGCATTAAGAAAGGCGCTCAACTTTGGGGGACACATTGTTGGCACTTTGAGAGATCAATCCTGCGTGTAGTTAGTTCCCTGTCTTGTGCTCTGCTTATCAATTTTCGCTTACAGATAGCGTTCGCGGGAGCAATTAGTGCCGGACAGTAGAGTTCTTCCTTCCAGGAACGATGGTGGTTTTCCCGGTACTCCGTCGTCTCCCTCGAGTTTCGATGGGGCCGGGTGACCGTGGAGTGCCGTGTGGTGGTGTGGGGATCTGCCGTTCTTTGCAGTCAGGAGCCGATACGGAATTGCGTGAATGGACAACAAAGAGAGCCCACATAATAGCCACAGCACTGGTTTCACCTTCTTCAAGTAGGTTGCATTAAGAAAGGCACTCAACGTTGGGGGACACATTGTTGGCACTTTGAGAGATCAATCCTGCGTGTAGTTAGTTCCCTGTCTTGTGCTCTGCTTATCAATTTTCGCTTACAGATAGCGTTCGCGGGAGCAATTAGTGCCGGACAGTAGAGTTCTTCCTTCCAGGAACGATGGTGGTTTTCCCGGTACTCCGTCGTCTCCCTCGAGTTTCGATGGGGCCGGGTGACCGTGGAGTGCCGTGTGGTGGTGTGGGGATCTCGCCGTTCTTTGCAGTCAGGAGCCGATACGGAATTGCGTGAATGGACAACAAAGAGAGCCCACATAATAGCCACAGCACTGGTTTCACCTTCTTCAAGTAGGTTGCATTAAGAAAGGCACTCAACGTTGGGGGACACATTGTTGGCACTTTGAGAGATCAATCCTGCGTGTAGTTAGTTCCCTGTCTTGTGCTCTGCTTATCAATTTTCGCTTACAGATAGCGTTCGCGGGAGCAATTAGTGCCGGACAGTAGAGTTCTTCCTTCCAGGAACGATGGTGGTTTTCCCGGTACTCCGTCGTCTCCCTCGGGTTTCGATGGGGCCGGGTGACCGTGGAGTGCCGTGCGGTGTTGTGGGGATCTGCCGTTCTTTGCAGTCAGGAGCCGGAGGACTCGACGGAGGTTTTTGAATAAATATATTTACAATGAAGGGAGAATATAGTACAGGGGCTGTCACGCTGCTGCTGCCGCTCGCGGCAGCCCGACGTCGACAAACGCGCCTCGGCGCAAAGTGCCCACCGCGCACGGTGAGGCTCAAAAAGACTCCTTGTCGCTCGCGACAAAGATACGCGGACCGGCGGATCGCGGGAGACAACTTGCTCCGCGGACGGGCTAGTTTCAACTCAACCTCTCCAAAAAGGCGCGCCGACATCTCGCAGCCGCAGGAGGTCGGACCTTTCTCTCTCCCGGAGTCGCCGACATGGCTCTGACCAAGTCGCTTCCCCAATTAGCACGGCGGCAAGGGCGACCACCCGCCTTGGGAACGTAGGTTTTGTTTATTTCCCACGCGGAAAATCTGCTTCCACTTTCGGGAGCTGGCCGCCGCTTGCCGCCAAAGGGAAGAGCGCGAGACATGGGGCGCCTCCGAAGGACGCTTCGGGTGACCTCGCGGCCACTTCCCTGAGCTCCTTCCGCTAAGCCCCTCGGCCATCCCTACACGGACTAATGACAAAAAGAAAAAAAAAGAAAGAAACCTTGGCGTTTTGCCGTAACGGAATAAAATATACAATAAGCAAAAAGAAAAAAAGGTCTTCCTCATGTGTCCATTTCTCATTTTCTTCTATTTGTTATTTTCTTGACACTGAAGTCTGCATTGATGTCGTGGGTCGTTTCGCGTTCAGCGTTGTGCCTCAGTGTGGCAATCTTTACCTCCGTAAAACCACCCTTTTGTTTGATAATTGTTTGCCAGATACTCTGACAAACAAAGGGCGCCTTCCGGAAGGCGAGGGAAAACCTTCATTGTACGAACTTTGGGGTGAGATATGAGTGACAATCGGCATAAAAGCAATATTTTTACGGGCTCAATCTAAGTCACCGGAGCTTACCGGAGCTTGCCACATGATTTGGTTGCTCAAACAATGTTCACGTTTGCTCGTGCCACACCCACGCGACTTCATACCGAAAAACTCAGAAAATGGCGGAATATCAAAAATGTATTTGAGGTAATGACTACAAGATACTCAGGAATGTAATTAAAATACAATATCAAATACTCTCGATCAAGAGTATTTGCAAGATACCAAGATACTTCAAAAATTATTTGAAATACAGTATCTTGAGTAGAGTATTTGAGATAGGCACGAAGTCCGGGTTAGATTCATCTGAACAACGCGATCCACGTAGAATTTATTCAAAAATAAAGGTAAGAGAAACATTAACTTAAGCACTGCACTTGGCCTAACGCCGGGATTGAACTAGACAAGATCACACCAAAAGTAACACCGAAAACATAGAGCTGCCCACAAATTCGAAAGAAAACCCTTTCTCGGTGCTACATAACGTCAAATTGATCAAAATTGGTCATCAAATGAACAATTGAAGAAACTTTAGCAAGTATACTGCGAAACCATTCTGGTGGAAAGTTATTTTTTAAAGGAAACAGAGTATTAATCGCGAGAGCAGCTGACGAAAGTATTTTACTGCTGATTCGCAGCAGATTGATATAACGACACTCGGCATCTCAATCGAAAGGCCAATGCATCGATTCAAGAGAAACTAGGGCTTAAGCATGCATGATGTAGGAGAAGCTTACGTTTGTGGGGAGCGCCACTATAAATACTCGTCAGAAAATAAGAACATTGATTTGTGTCGTGTGTGTATGTTTAGAGAGCCGGAAGTTAGTCATCCCCAATAGGGGGTCTGGCGTGTTAGCTGTAGATGAGAAATTTGGCCACTCCAATGCCATGCAGGCTAGTGCCTGGGTCCTTTAGCGTGCATCAGGCAGTAGCGACACATGACTGCACGCCGGCACGTCGCACATCCAGATCGAAACGGGCAGGGGTGAGGAGATTGGATCTAGGATCCCTGGGTTTCTTTCGCAAAGGACATTACGTAAACGATAAACGATGCAGGAAGTATAGTCTACATCTTCACAGGTTGGGGGGGGGGGGGGGGGTTACTTGGCAAGGTCTTGAGGCGTCTTACCGGCTCCCTCGTCGAAGGCGGCTGGTCCTGGATGCGTTCCGGGTAAGGCATTTCGGTGCGCGTTCTCGTTTTCACTTCGGGTCGCTCTTCTACGACAGCCACGCGCGGACGGAATGAGCGGAGGGCACCGTCCCTCGACTTCTACCGACGTACAGCGACGCGCCAGGCGAAAATACGGTAGATAAAAGAAGAGACCGTTTACCCGGCTGGCCCTTATCTGGAGAAGTGGAAATGCGGAAAGGCCCCGGTTATCGCTTTGCAACAGTGATCTGTGCCTCCCTCTCAAGATCATGTCGGTGAAACACCTTCATGATAACAAGGCCGTACCGCTGGACCTCTTACGTCATCTATCGGAGGCCAGCGTGGAGCGCGGATCGGACGCGAGTGCTGCGTCCATGTTTGACGGGGTTCCCTCGTATCCAATCCGCGACGCGCGCTGGCCTGTACTAGGTGACGTAAGAAACCAAAGCAGTAAGGCGTTGTTATCATAGAGGTGTTCGATCTACACTCTTGAGTGGGCATCCCCACAGTATTGGGATAACCATTACATACAGGTTATCCAGAAATTGTTGATAGAGATTGGTGGAAGTCACGTAAAACATTTCGAAAGCATGCACGCGCGAGCAGCAGGGTGCAGGAATAAGAATCAAGATGAGTTAAAGCATGATTTTAATTGTTATCTAAAATGTGATTTAAATCAGTCCAGTTTTACTCTGATGATTTAAATCGGACCAGTTTTTCTGTGGCCATCTAAATCAAACCTTTCCGGTAAAAATATTTAAAGAAATAGCGCTTTATTTACCGTTTGTCTATCATTTGATGCTTTTTATGTGCATCTGTTACGTATTTGCATCAAAGAATCATCAAGCAAGAAATATTTCTAACAGGCAGAATACGAGAAAAAAGCATTTCGTTCTTTTGAGCAAATCAGATTATTGAGATTTCTTTCTACCTTCCTCCTTGTTCGTCATTTACGTTACGTCATATTGCAACATATTTAAAACGTGAAAGAAAGAAACAAAAGCTAGAAAGGTAATGCCTTATGCAAGCAAATCAGAACGCGAGAAAAAGCAAATAAGTCTTTTTAACTAACCACAAAAATCAAGGTGTTTCTCTTTTAGTATGGCTACTGTACTTTACATGTGCAGTAATTCTTTATTCAGAATTGTGATAAGTAGAGCCCTGCGCGGATAAGAGTTTTATCATCCGCATCCGATCAGCATTCGCAGACATTGTCATCCGCGTCAGAACCGTATTCGGAAAATCCGGAACCGCAACTGACCCTCAATCAGTGCGATAATTTTCCATCATGAAATCAAGCAGAAATAAAAAAAAATTAAAAGAAAGCATCCGGATAATATCCTATGAGCCGTCTGCTTACCTTTTTTCAACAAGTTCTTCGTGTCAGAATACGGCGAAAGTCATTTTATCGTATTCTGTTTTATCGTATTCATAAAATAAGCGACCATCCTTCCAGAGACACTTCGCATCGCTGAAAAGATTATCGCAGTTATGAGATCGTATTGGGAGTGTATGACGCTGATACTCTGTCCAGAATATGCGCTCCAAAGAGCAGGAAGTTTTAATATTTATTTTATTTTTGCTCTGCAAAGCCCACTTCAAGCAGACGCCTATTTGATTAAACATGAAAATTAACAAACAGCGGACTACTAACATTGCGTCATTTTGTTTAGGCCAAACAATAAAAAGTGGGAGACGAAAAGCGCTCATTCACCGCAGCAAAGTATACTCGTGTATGTATGGTAAGGTGCGAGTACACCAATAAGAAAATATCACAATATTCAATACCATAGCAGCACCTCCTATGAATTTCAGTTTTAAACACGAACCCTCGACTGCATGCTTGCAATCATATACTCAAAAATGACCCAGTGCGAACTTCCGAGAAAAAATGACCGCATCTCCACGTGGTGAATGATGTTGATTGGGGCGAAGCTCTGGTGGTGTTGATGATACCTGATTTTATTGTTCATAGGTAGTGCTGATGGTGCGGATTTTTATTTCATCGCTCAAAGGTAGTGCTGAGTTCCGGGTTGCGTTTCGACTTCGTTATTACTGCTTTATGGTCGGTGAAATGCAGAGCCAGTGGTTCCTCTAGCGGATCCGCTTGGATCCGCTAGAAGCCGTGGGAACGCATCTCCACCGCTTAAGTCAACGGTCCATGTCAGAAAGAGAATGTTTGGTATGGAACGTGGTTATATACGCATTTGAGCACTTAACCGCAGAGCACTCTCGTCTATAAACGTTGAGCCAATGCATGCAAAGTTTAACGCGATTATATACGCATTTGACCGCAGCGTCCTCTCCCTGTATAGACGTTGAGCGGCTACATGCAACGTTTCATCCATGACAGAAACCCCAGCTCTTGAGTTACTACCACATCTCAGAGCCCCCTACTCGTCCACAGTCGTGGCCGAGTGGTTAAGGCGATGGACTAGAGATCCATTGGGGTCTCCCCGCACAGAGTTCGAATCCTGTCGACTGCGCAAGATTTTTCTTTTTTTTAAGAAGACAGATGGGTTGGCAGTCGATGTGAGCACGGACGCCGGACGGACGGACGGACAAGGCTAGACCCTAAGGAGCTTCGCCCCTAAAAGAAAACGCACACACACGCAACGTTTCACTTCTCGAGGTTGCTGTTAGAAGGAGGCAGAATATTGTCAACATAGACGGATTCAGATTGGTTCGCCTCTTTTTAAATTAATACCCCGCTAATGAGGAGTCTCTCTCCGTTGATGCACCTGATGCTGGGATGACATGCACGAACTGCTCGACAAGAATCAGATGGGGAAACTCGTGCTAAAGCAAGTTCTTCCAGTCCAGAAGATCGAATTCGGTATCTTCAATGTACTTGTACGCAAGGGCAGATCCAAAACTCCGTTTTTTTTGTTTTTTTTGTTTTGGGGGGGGGGGGGGGGAGGGGCGGAAAATTTGAAAAGATACTATTCTCCCATTCGTGCTTGTGCACCGGGGGTCCACCCATGTCAAATTGGCCTCCGAGAAGGGGAGGGGAGGGAGTTGACTTTGTTTGGGGGGGGGGGAGGCGGCCGCCCCCATCGCCCCCCCCCTTGGATCCGCCCCTGCTTGTATGTGAAGAAGCCACTTACAAGCTTCTTCTGCTTTCTTGCGGCTTGTACGTTTTGGGTTTTCTTTGCCCAAAAGCGTTTTCCGCTCTTTCCCTTGGAAACAAGAACACGCTTTCAGGGATGGCTGATGCTCCCGTATTCTTTACTTTTTCAAGGGACAGCATTTTTGACGAGATAGAACGTTCTAAAGCGACCATCGGCGAGAATCAAATCTTTCTTGACGAAAAGAACAATTTTCTCTCCGATGGGCACCTTTTATCTGAGGGAATAGTTTGCTCCCGCTGTACATTCGATGATACACTTCATAGTATCATTCGCTTATTTACTCTACACTGTTTGGGTGCACTTTTACGCTTATGTATACCATCGGCTCAAATGTAGAATCCGGACCCGCGGATATCCGCATCCTATCTGTCATCCAGCCGCTTGGCATCTGCATCCAATCGCCATCCGCCAAATCTGAATCATTTTTATCCGCGTCCGCCAGTTTGCTGCGGATAGTCGCGGATGACCCGCGGGTAATCCGCGGATATGCCTAGCCTCCAGATTACCAGTGATCGGACGGATTGATCAGTCAGTCCGGTCGTAGGCTGTAGATATACGTCCAGTGATAAAGTGCGCTAACGTCTAGCTAAAGCGGTTCATATCAAATAGGTTTGATTTGAATCATATAAATATTACTCAAAACAAACAAATATGATTTATTGTGAATTTGGTTTTTAACTCAAGGTTATTTTAACCTCTATGTCAGACGCCAAAAATGTAAGCACACTGCTTTTTGTTAATGTGCACCAGATCTACGGCCAGTAGCGCCAAGCTCCCGGTATGGTCGCCGTTTTCGCTCGTGAAATAGAACAGTTTCCGCAAGACTTATCCATGCTCGGTAAGCCGATCCAGATTCCGTCGGTGCAGGTTGCTTCATCAAGAACATTTCTTGCATGCCAAGATTTCTTTCCTAGCGACACACCGGCGGAAAAAAGCGGACATCTCATCGCTACCGTACATGTGCCGTCGGTGATTGGCGCCACTGAAAAATAAATTTTCTGTCTTGAAATACGCAAGAACAATGTCATTATAAGAGATCTGTACAGATCAGCATGATTGATTAAACTTATCAATCATGCTCATCTCTACAGATATCTACAGATCACATGCACAGTGCAAGATGGCGAAATGCTTTCCGTACGATGATGCTCCATGGCGATTTTGGAGCGACTGGTTCAGAACGGCCCTTTTCAAGCTTTGAAGATTTGATGGGACCAAAATGGCGATTTCCAATGCCAACAGAAACCGAAGAGTCATTCGTATTGCGAGGCTTTGGTTGTCTATAGGTTGCTATCTGTTTGTGTCCCGCTAGCAGGCATGGAAGGCAGTGGTGCTACTTTCCTAGGATCTACGTAGTGCCATTACTTCCTTTAGTCCTCGTATATCAAGGGCGAGTTCTAAAAGAGGGTGACAGTTATTCTGAAACTCTTTATCGACGAGTTTTAATGGCAGTTATTCTAAACCGCTTTTAACCACTAGCTTTAGTAACAAGTCTGGGAAAATGAAATTTTAACTAGTGTGATAAATTTGTAACTAGTATTTATGGGCCATTTCGGTAACTTCAAACACATGTTCCCCCTTTGTGAAACAATATGAAAGACACCCAAACTTGCCGTGATCATCCTGAAGGCTCTTCGAGTTGGGATTGCGAGGTATATAAGGCACCTGATAATTGTGAGCTCCGCCAAATAATACTGATAATACCCGGTGACACCGATAAACATCGGATAATGTAAGAAAATATAAACTCTGTTTAAACCGAAAAACAACAATTTCTGGATATGTTGGCTGGAAACGTTTTAGGCGGCGCCCAACCGACCGGCCGAGTCTCAAGAACTGTTTTGGTTGAAACCCTCGAGTTTTTGGTCGTTTGTCGGGCAAGCACTCTTACCTCCGATCAAGCTCATCGACAATCCCAGAATCAATGGGAATTCAGTGTTCTTGGAGCTTGAGAGTTAAATCAGTTATCTTCGTTTCAGCTTGGGTCCAGACGCAGCCGATGCTACAAGCGTGAGCTCCGGGCTTCCAGCGTCCCTGCCAAGCACGCGCGCTCGTGCAGTACAGGCTTTATTTCCAGGGCCACACGCTCGTGCTTGTAGCATCGGCAATGACAGACAAGCTGAACGAAATGTAGGTGCTGGACTGTCACACTGTCTTCGCTCTATTCGGAAGTAAGTTTTGGTTATTTACTTCAAATCTTTTGCACGGGAAAACATGCGCGTGTGGCACGTGGAACACCAATCCTCCATTCCCTTGATGCTTGGAGTGGCCATAGCAAATGGTCTATTGTCTATTGGCGGCGAGACGTTTTGGTGGTGCCACGGGTGAAGAAGCACATTTAGGTGATGACTCTGGCCGCTCTTCCACGGGGAGCGAGCGACCAGATCGTGTTCCAAGCTAGCCTCCAGACCAGGGTAGTTAGTTCCGCGCCGCCGCCCGAGCGATTAGGGTCCTCCTCGGCGGCCACGGTGTCGACAGGTAGCGTGCTCGCCTTCGAGTATTCAGTAGAGCTTGACACAAAAGAAAAGGGTTTGGAACATCACGTTCTTCCCTGGCTACGCCACTGGTGCACAGGGACAATGGGCAAGTGAAGCGTCATGCTCGGCTCTTCGCGAACTTCCGACTATTTTGCTCTGCTTTGTCTAAACGTATACCGAGCTCCTTCATTCGCCGAGATGCTTCTGATGCTCACCCTGATTGTCTGTCCTTGTGTTCTTCAGGAAGGCGAATCTCAGGAACCTCTTTTTTATATATATTGTGACAGCTTTTCTTTTTTCTTTTTTTCGGCCCTTTTCTTCACGAGTTGTAATCTTGCAGCGAAATAAACTTATTTCATTTTAATTAACTTGTTTTATGTGATTTACTTTGTAATTAAAATCTTGGTTACTGGGTGTGTAACTACACGCGATAAACCTTTGACATACTGCGGGATATGACAGGGATGCAAAAAACACCAAAAGGGGATCCGCGAGCCGACACCTTTGTCTCGCAACCACACAGGCGACTTTCGTCTATCTTTCAAGAGATATAACGGCGAACCAAGTGCGCGAGTCTGCAATCGATAATGTATACAGACAGCCTCATTTCATCTCCACAGTTGTCGTAAGGATTCGCGAGCAGTCAGCAAATGATAAGGGTGACATATTCAAAACCGCTAATTTTGCTCCGTTCAGCCTGGGAATCCGGCGTGATAAAATAATCTGGCGGCCTATAGGCCTCCGGCGTTGCGCAAAAGACCGTGCGATAAAAACGATTTTTTTTATCGGCAATGTATTATCGTAATGTTGCGCCCCTGAAAGATATACGTCCGTATAAGTTTGTCAGTGAGTGTGTCAACCCAACAATCTCTGTCTCGGATTGATAAGGTACAGACAGCCTTACACCATTTCCACAGTTATCGTAAGGGTCGACGAGCAGTCAGCGAATGATAAAAGGAATGTACTTCTTGTAGCCGACTTAATTTTCCCAAGGACCTAATTTTCATGAATTTCGCGAATCGCCTACAATTTGCGAAATAGCGAGTGAGTCAAAATGACATTTCCGACAGGCTGAAGAAACGTCAGTTTTCGTCTCGGCCGCTTCAATGGCAAATAACTTGAAAGCTAAAAATCCGCCAAGCTTGCTGTTTTCGCTGTCTTTCATTTCAAAAATGGGGCCAAAACACTTTTTTTTCTTTATCAAAACTGAATATTCGATTTTAACACCGTGACTGAGTTCAGATGAAAACACCCAAAACCAAACTATGTTATTTCTTTTTTACGCTTTTTACGTACATAAAATCCTGGGATGTCTGCGTCCATTTCCGTACTGTGAAATAGGATGCCCGGAGACTTCACTGTTCGAAATACTGCGAAAATATTGTTTAGAATATTTTGGAACTAGAAACACCAAAAGGGGACACAGCAGTGGCAGCGGCGCCGAGAGCCAGAAGTTAATCGCTTCTGTTATCGTTACAGCCACGAAAAAGGAACTCGGCATATAAGGAGCTCGGTCCTTCCGTCTACACCTCTGGAACCACGACCGTTCACCGCCGCAAAGACGCAAGTTGCGAAGCTCTGGTTGGTCCACGTCGCATTGACAAGATTCGTCATCTTCAACGGCCGAAGTTAAAAGGAACTGCTCCTTCCTTGGACAGCACACAGCAGTGGCAGCGGCGCCGAGAGCCAGAAGTTAATCGCTTCTGTTATCGTTACAGCCACGAAAAAGGAACTCGGCATACAAGGAGCTCGGTCCTTCCGTCTACACCTCTGGAACCACGACCGTTCACCGCCGCAAAGACGCAAGTTGCGAAGCTCTGGTTGGTCCACGTCGCATTGACAAGATTCGTCATCTTCAACGGCCGAAGTTAAAGGAACTGCTCCTTCCTTGGACAGCACACAGCAGTGGCAGCGGCGCCGAGAGCCAGAAGTTAATCGCTTCTGTTATCGTTACAGCCACGAAAAAGGAACTCGGCATATAAGGAGCTCGGTCCTTCCGTCTACACCTCTGGAACCACGACCGTTCACCGCCGCAAAGACGCAAGTTGCGAAGCTCTGGTTGGTCCACGTCGCATTGACAAGATTCGTCATCTTCAACGGCCGAAGTTAAAGGAACTGCTCCTTCCTTGGACAGCACACAGCAGTGGCAGCGGCGCCGAGAGCCAGAAGTTAATCGCTTCTGTTATCGTTACAGCCACGAAAAAGGAACTCGGCATACAAGGAGCTCGGTCCTTCCGTCTACACCTCTGGAACCACGACCGTTCACCGCCGCAAAGACGCAAGTTGCGAAGCTCTGGTTGGTCCACGTCGCATTGACAAGATTCGTCATCTTCAACGGCCGAAGTTAAAAGGAACTGCTCCTTCCTTGGACAGCACACAGCAGTGGCAGCGGCGCCGAGAGCCAGAAGTTAATCGCTTCTGTTATCGTTACAGCCACGAAAAAGGAACTCGGCATACAAGGAGCTCGGTCCTTCCGTCTACACCTCTGGAACCACGACCGTTCACCGCCGCAAAGACGCAAGTTGCGAAGCTCTGGTTGGTCCACGTCGCATTGACAAGATTCGTCATCTTCAACGGCCGAAGTTAAAAGGAACTGCTCCTTCCTTGGACAGCACACAGCAGTGGCAGCGGCGCCGAGAGCCAGAAGTTAATCGCTTCTGTTATCGTTACAGCCACGAAAAAGGAACTCGGCATACAAGGAGCTCGGTCCTTCCGTCTACACCTCTGGAACCACGACCGTTCACCGCCGCAAAGACGCAAGTTGCGAAGCTCTGGTTGGTCCACGTCGCATTGACAAGATTCGTCATCTTCAACGGCCGAAGTTAAAAGGAACTGCTCCTTCCTTGGACAGCACACAGCAGTGGCAGCGGCGCCGAGAGCCAGAAGTTAATCGCTTCTGTTATCGTTACAGCCACGAAAAAGGAACTCGGCATACAAGGAGCTCGGTCCTTCCGTCTACACCTCTGGAACCACGACCGTTCACCGCCGCAAAGACGCAAGTTGCGAAGCTCTGGTTGGTCCACGTCGCATTGACAAGATTCGTCATCTTCAACGGCCGAAGTTAAAAGGAACTGCTCCTTCCTTGGACAGCACACAGCAGTGGCAGCGGCGCCGAGAGCCAGAAGTTAATCGCTTCTGTTATCGTTACAGCCACGAAAAAGGAACTCGGCATACAAGGAGCTCGGTCCTTCCGTCTACACCTCTGGAACCACGACCGTTCACCGCCGCAAAGACGCAAGTTGCGAAGCTCTGGTTGGTCCACGTCGCATTGACAAGATTCGTCATCTTCAACGGCCGAAGTTAAAAGGAACTGCTCCTTCCTTGGACAGCACACAGCAGTGGCAGCGGCGCCGAGAGCCAGAAGTTAATCGCTTCTGTTATCGTTACAGCCACGAAAAAGGAACTCGGCATACAAGGAGCTCGGTCCTTCCGTCTACACCTCTGGAACCACGACCGTTCACCGCCGCAAAGACGCAAGTTGCGAAGCTCTGGTTGGTCCACGTCGCATTGACAAGATTCGTCATCTTCAACGGCCGAAGTTAAAAGGAACTGCTCCTTCCTTGGACAGCACACAGCAGTGGCAGCGGCGCCGAGAGCCAGAAGTTAATCGCTTCTGTTATCGTTACAGCCACGAAAAAGGAACTCGGCATACAAGGAGCTCGGTCCTTCCGTCTACACCTCTGGAACCACGACCGTTCACCGCCGCAAAGACGCAAGTTGCGAAGCTCTGGTTGGTCCACGTCGCATTGACAAGATTCGTCATCTTCAACGGCCGAAGTTAAAAGGAACTGCTCCTTCCTTGGACAGCACACAGCAGTGGCAGCGGCGCCGAGAGCCAGAAGTTAATCGCTTCTGTTATCGTTACAGCCACGAAAAAGGAACTCGGCATACAAGGAGCTCGGTCCTTCCGTCTACACCTCTGGAACCACGACCGTTCACCGCCGCAAAGACGCAAGTTGCGAAGCTCTGGTTGGTCCACGTCGCATTGACAAGATTCGTCATCTTCAACGGCCGAAGTTAAAAGGAACTGCTCCTTCCTTGGACAGCACACAGCAGTGGCAGCGGCGCCGAGAGCCAGAAGTTAATCGCTTCTGTTATCGTTATAGCCACGAAAAAGGAACTCGGCATATAAGGAGCTCGGTCCTTCCGTCTACACCTCTGGAACCACGACCGTTCACCGCCGCAAAGACGCAAGTTGCGAAGCTCTGGTTGGTCCACGTCGCATTGACAAGATTCGTCATCTTCAACGGCCGAAGTTAAAAGGAACTGCTCCTTCCTTGGACAGCACACAGCAGTGGCAGCGGCGCCGAGAGCCAGAAGTTAATCGCTTCTGTTATCGTTACAGCCACGAAAAAGGAACTCGGCATATAAGGAGCTCGGTCCTTCCGTCTACACCTCTGGAACCACGACCGTTCACCGCCGCAAAGACGCAAGTTGCGAAGCTCTGGTTGGTCCACGTCGCATTGACAAGATACGTCATCTTCAACGGCCGAAGTTAAAAGGAACTGCTCCTTCCTTGGACAGCACACAGCAGTGGCAGCGGCGCCGAGAGCCAGAAGTTAATCGCTTCTGTTATCGTTACAGCCACGAAAAAGGAACTCGGCATACAAGGAGCTCGGTCCTTCCGTCTACACCTCTGGAACCACGACCGTTCACCGCCGCAAAGACGCAAGTTGCGAAGCTCTGGTTGGTCCACGTCGCATTGACAAGATTCGTCATCTTCAACGGCCGAAGTTAAAAGGAACTGCTCCTTCCTTGGACAGCACACAGCAGTGGCAGCGGCGCCGAGAGCCAGAAGTTAATCGCTTCTGTTATCGTTACAGCCACGAAAAAGGAACTCGGCATACAAGGAGCTCGGTCCTTCCGTCTACACCTCTGGAACCACGACCGTTCACCGCCGCAAAGACGCAAGTTGCGAAGCTCTGGTTGGTCCACGTCGCATTGACAAGATTCGTCATCTTCAACGGCCGAAGTTAAAAGGAACTGCTCCTTCCTTGGACAGCACACAGCAGTGGCAGCGGCGCCGAGAGCCAGAAGTTAATCGCTTCTGTTATCGTTATAGCCACGAAAAAGGAACTCGGCATACAAGGAGCTCGGTCCTTCCGTCTACACCCTCTGGAACCACGACCGTTCACCGCCGCAAAGACGCAAGTTGCGAAGCTCTGGTTGGTCCACGTCGCATTGACAAGATTCGTCATCTTCAACGGCCGAAGTTAAAAGGAACTGCTCCTTCCTTGGACAGCACACAGCAGTGGCAGCGGCGCCGAGAGCCAGAAGTTAATCGCTTCTGTTATCGTTACAGCCACGAAAAAGGAACTCGGCATACAAGGAGCTCGGTCCTTCCGTCTACACCTCTGGAACCACGACCGTTCACCGCCGCAAAGACGCAAGTTGCGAAGCTCTGGTTGGTCCACGTCGCATTGACAAGATTCGTCATCTTCAACGGCCGAAGTTAAAAGGAACTGCTCCTTCCTTGGACAGCACACAGCAGTGGCAGCGGCGCCGAGAGCCAGAAGTTAATCGCTTCTGTTATCGTTACAGCTACGAAAAAGGAACTCGGCATACAAGGAGCTCGGTCCTTCCGTCTACACCTCTGGAACCACGACCGTTCACGCCGCAAAGACGCAAGTTGCGAAGCTCTGGTTGGTCCACGTCGCATTGACAAGATTCGTCATCTTCAACGGCCGAAGTTAAAAGGAACTGCTCCTTCCTTGGACAGCACACAGCAGTGGCAGCGGCGCTGAGAGCCAGAAGTTAATCGCTTCTGTTATCGTTACAGCCACGAAAAAAGGAACTCGGCATACAAGGAGCTCGGTCCTTCCGTCTACACCTCTGGAACCACGACCGTTCACCGCCGCAAAGACGCAAGTTGCGAAGCTCTGGTTGGTCCACGTCGCAGCTGGACAAGATTCGTCATCTTCAACGGCCGAAGTTAAAAGGAACTGCTCCTTCCTTGGACAGCACACAGCAGTCAGCGGCGCCGAGAGCCAGAAGTTAATCGCTTCGTTATCGTTACAGCCTACGAAAAAGGAACTGGCACATAAGGAGCTCGGTCCTTCCGTCTACACCTCTGGAACCACGACCGTTCACCGCCGCAAAGACGCTAAAAGGTGAAGCCCTGGTCGGTCCTAACGCTCGTCAGCCGGACAAGAATACTGTCATCTTCCCAACGGCCGAAGTTAAAGGAACCGCCTTTGACAGCTAACACAGCAGTGGCAGTGGCGCCGAGAGCCAGCAGCCAGCGTCGGTTATCGTTACAGCCACGAGAGCGGAACTCGGCATGCCAGGAGCTCGTCCGTCCGTCTACACCTCTGGAACCACGACCGTTCACCGCCGCAGCGACGCGTTGCAGAAGCTCTGCTCGTCCACGTCGCATTGACAAGAATCCGTCATCTTCAACGGCCTGAAGTTATGCGGAACCGCTCCTTCCTTGGGAGCATTGCCACGCAGCGGTGGCGGCGGCCGTAGAGCCAGAAGTTAATCAGCTCGTGTTATCGTTACAGGCTGGTCTGAATTTTTTCACCAAGCGCTTTAATTTTGTTTGCGCATAACGCTGCTGCCGCTGCTGTTGCTGATACTGTGTAGTTTTGAACTTTGAATGGGCCTTTTCCGCAAATGTTGGGCGCCATCTATCGGCAAGCAGGAGAGGTTTTGATGTCTGCCTGCCTTCTTTGGTTCCTGCCCCTCCAGGCTATGTTGGTTGTCTGAACGCGGTCGGGAAATGCGCTCATTGCTCAGCGTTTGTTTTTCCTCTATCCAGCACAATCGACAAGCAGATTTGTTTCAATTAATGCGTTAACTACGGACGACTTCGTCCGTTTGTACATTTTTTCCGAATGAATGGACGACTGACTTCGCCGTGGCGCCCGGTTGTGACTGACGACTCAGTTGAAGCCTTTCGACCTATGAGAAAGTACAAACGGTTTCAATAAACTAGGATCTTGATATAAAGTACCGGCAGTAAATTCAGAAAATATTAGAGACCGAGTTACAGTTAACGAAAGCCTTTTTTTAACGGCAAGGTATTTTGTCTAATCTGCTCGAAAATTTTAATTGGCAATATGGTTCTCATAAATGCGAAAGCTTACTCTAAACCGTCCGAAAAATACCGGCCTTTCGAACATGCTCAATGATTCTCATAAAGGTATATTTAGAATAGTTCACCTGTGAAATTTGAACGCCTAGCTCCATTTCGATACAAGTAGGACCAGAAAATTGGCTAGATAACGGCGACTTGTTCAGCGACTTTACTAAATCGTTTGCGAGCGCCGCTGACCCTGGCGAGTTTGTTGGTCTCGATTTTACTGGAAAAGAGCACTACCTTGAAATTTCAGAAGGTCCAATTCACCACTAAAATACATGTTTAATAAATATCTAAGATTAATACGTGCAGCCACCGATTTCTGAGGGAGCATCGTCATTTATGTCACCCTACTTCAAGCTACAGCTGTGTGTGACTGTAGATCCTGAAGAAAAAACACAAAATCGGCCACACCTGTTTTTTTTTTTTTACTTTAGCGCCTGTAGACAATGATGCAAACTTATTTTTTGTTTACTCGATAGATACACGAGGACAACACATCAAGATGCTTGTTTCCGCTTTCTTATTTAACCACAAGACCAGCAGATGCGGTCGTGGTGGCGATAGATCTGCTCCCATTTCACTTTCTGGGTGTGCACGTAGCAACAAACTGTGTAGCATAGCCACTTTACCTCAATGATTTATAAATATTTGAAAACTGTCGGTTATTCCAATGTTTACAACAACCAAAAAGCAGACAGGCAGTTTGCGTAGCAACGCGAGACCGTCACATTGGTAAACAAAAGGTGTGCCAGTGAAACGCACCATCACAGAAACGACAACTCCGAGGCGCTCGCTCTGCGTGGCACATAAGCAACACGACAGCATACCTAACCAATCTGCTGACTTGTATTCACACACAAATAAAAAAATGAAGGAACGAAAACATGACCCTTCCTTGAAGTGGCAACTGCAAACGCGGGAGTGCTTTGAAGGCTGCCTTGCACGAGCCGTCCGCATTGTATCGCTGGATCGCCTGAATCTAGAGCTGCCGCTTCGTCGAGTGCAGGCTAGTAGAAGGGAAACCCAAAGAAGCTTAAACCGCGACAACGCTTGCTGTCGTTGCTGCAGCCAACAACGAAACAGCGCTAGGGCTGTCGGAGAGCTTCGAAAAACGCGACCACCGCTGCCTCCTGCAGCCCCGAGCCGGACGTACCACGCCACCAAAATGGCGGACTTCTGTCTGCTGCTGCCGCGCATGCGCCGTGGAAACCCCGGAAAAGGCCCA